>VYZV01012090.1:0-19265 GCA_013401275.1 Pandion haliaetus | reverse complement strand
CCCAAGTTGAGCCTGTCTTTTGCCCGTGACCATAAGTGGGGAGTGATCCCTCCCAGTCCTTGTCTCGACTCACAAGCCTGCCTTTGGATTTTCTCCTCGTCCCAATGTGGCCAGGTGCGGGGATGGGGGGTGAGTGAGCGGCTTCGTGGTGCTTTGTTACCGACTCAGCTGAAACCAAAACCACGACACCATGAAACCATATATAATAGATGGGGAAAAATACTATTACTACCTACCAGGATGTATCATTTGCTTCCACACTTAAAGGGAGAAGTTACCAGAAACAGATTAATGCTTCTGAGTTCTCCGCTAGAGTCCAGATCAAAATGCTATTTATCAGCTGGAGAGAGCTGAGGAGCGTTTTATATGACAATTTCTTTTATATATCTTTGATTTTTTTCAATTCCAAAGCACTTTTTTCACCTGTTGGGAGGCAGCATAGAAACCAGTCACACCAGTTTTTTGCTTGTTAGGACCCCACCCCCCATGCGAGAGATAGCGACTGTCATAAAAAGACCATTTTCCTCTCCTTTTCGTGCTAGCTCTGGATCATTATGGAAGTGCAGTGCTATACAGACATGGGTTTTTTCAAGGATGTGATCAACACCATTGTCATGTTCCAGTATCCTGTACTTGGTTGTTCCTGCTATTTATTCTATCACATCCCTCCCAGCGACTCTACAATGTGCATTACTCACCTTTTCTACTATTCAGTGTTTTTCTCTTGCTAGGAAATTAGTTGGTTTCTACCCGTGTCCAGTCTGAAATGCCTCCCTTGGGCCTTGAACTGGTTTTTGTTGACTAGCAAAATGCGGCTGCTGATTTTCTCTTTAAACATCTTCCTTTTTACAGCTCAGACATCTCCTCTCCCCATTTACCATCACCTCAAATGCAGTACCCTTTATATAGCTCTTGCTGATTGAACATCTATCATTTTTTTTCTTACTTCTTTTACCCATTATACAAGTAGTGGTGTGGGCTGCATCAAAGTGAACTCGTTTTCTGAGAGCTGATCAAACTCCTAATGACACACAGAACACAATGCTTTCCTAATGTTTCTCTCCTCTACACCTACATTTTTTATTCCTTTCAATTCTCTGATGCCCTTCTCTTGTCTCTTTCTACCCAGTTCCCTGTTTACAACATCTGCAGCATCTTTTATCTCTTTGCCACCTCTTTTTCAGCTTCTCTCTTCCTGTAGAAATCTCACTGGCATGGCCTCTTTGTCTTTTTGAGACACGGATATGGGTTTTTTTTTTTTAAAGAAGTCAGCTGCATATCCATTTTTTAACACATTTTTCTTGACAATTTACAACATCTCTTCCTCTGGGCTGTGTGTGGTGCCAGTACAACTGAACTGTCTTCTCTGATATGCTCCTTTTTTTAATATTTATATAATTTGTGTTTTCATATCACCATTTCTCACTTGTCTTTATTCCACTGGCAATTTCACTTAATAAATCAAACAATGTGTGGACAAATCAGCCATATATTTCCACTCTGACATGAGTCTGGATTGCCAACCATCTGGCTTAGCTTATAGAGAAAGAATTTTTTTCTCTTTTTTAATTCAGCTTGTATGCCTGATGGAGCCAGCTGCTGGTCCAATCCAATTTCATCTCAATTGCAAAACCTTGTTTTGCAAAAGATGAAAAACATATCCTGTAAATCTTCAGTAACTGCATAGCAGGTTTGGGGGATTTGAAGGATCTTTCTTATATTTTGGAAGTATTCAGCAGCCAGCAGTTCTTGCAGGCCACTGTATTGCAACAAGCACTCCTCTGTGCTCAATATCAGCCATGTAGTTTCTTGCATGTGAGCTAAACAGCAAGCCATTGACTTTAATGTGCAAAAAGTTTTTCCATATCTTATATGTATCTTTGTCTAAGTTTGAGTAGCTGGAGTACTAAATCCATACAAAATTACCGAACACAGTTTCAATCAATAACCACACAGTGGAAAATCAAGCTCATTAATCATGCCATGAAATCACAGACAATCACCAATTTCTAATTAGTGCTGCTCTGTATTGGTGGGTCAGTGCATTCAGTAAGGATTTCCTGGTGCTACAGGTTGAGTAAATTGCGCATATTTGTTATACAGCATATACCTGTATAAGCTAATATTCAGCTTTGGTTTAGATCTCTCTCTGTGGCTAGTGTCAAAATCAAGTTAAGTTGGAGCAAATGAGCCTCTAGCATAAGGCTGCTCTTAGGTCTGCATCCTTGAATCTTTTGCTCCTTTTCAACACTAATGGTTATCAACCACTGGTTTCTGTTTACCAAATCCAAAGGAATTCAGCTGCTTTGTGCCTCCAGTTAAGAAAGAGTTTCAGCAAGGAAAAAATTAATTTTCTGTTTGTATTTTCTGTTTCACTCCCTTTTATAAGATCAAAGCTGAGGGAAGAGTAACTGTTCTCTAACCTTAACCATAGTCTAAGGCAACATATACAAGTCGTGACGACCTGCAGAAGTACAAGTTGTGGCTGTCTCTGTGCTTTTATTTAGGACCTTTAAATTATTATGGCTGATTCTGCTGATTTAAAAGAGGGTAGGAAGATTTTCATCCACTTACAATTTTACCCATTAAATCCTGACTGGGGGTATACATGTTTGAAATTATCTCTTGGTTTAAAAGACACTGTAAAAGCTTCATTCTATAGTTTCTGTCGACTCTTATTGGCTTTATTTTTTATGAAAACTATTTGGACAGTTGACACTTTTCGAAATAGTTTGCACTTAGTTGTCACAATCTCTTTTAAAAGAAAAAAAAAAGGAAAGAAAATGCTTCTCTGTGAAATTCCCATTTGCCGTGTGTTCTACTCTGTGTAGGCCAAGATGACTCTATCAGTCTTCTCTCTTCCTGTAAGGCCAGCAAGGATCTCTGTCTCTGCTGACTTAAGTACAATAAGAAAGTTTTTATACAGTTCTACATAGTCTGCTCAGCAATCACGTAGTTGCAATATTGCTTTCCACTACATGAGAATATGTTGGTTTTGATAAGCTCTTGGTTTCTGCTGCCAAACTGAATGCAGCGTGCTTTATTATCAATTCCAACCAAGTACACATTTCATCTTTCCAGTTCACTCACCAGCACCTTTTCTTTCACTTTTGGTTCAGCATCACCGCAGTTCTCCAGTCTGCCTTTCCACTTCGCATTCAGTTGTGTTTTCTGGCTAGCAACTGCCACACCACATCCCAAAGCCTGCAGTGAGAAATCAGACTCCTCCTCGCCTCGCCCCCAGCCCAGTCCTCCACATCTCAGGTCACTGATTTCTCATCTAAAAGGAAACTTCTCTGCAAAGGCTCTGGGTTTGGTCTGCTGTCTCTCTGAATGTTATTTTCATTCACTTGCTGTGTTCTACTGGGGATGATGAATGATTCCTACTTTCCATACCCAAAGATGACTCATCCGAGGAAAACAAACAAACAGGAGCAGAGGAAAACAAACAAACAAGAGCAGTAACAAATACAGCAGAGTAGTTGAGTCTTTATTCAAACATAGGCTCAGATTTCCCAGGAAGTTTTTGCTAGCGCAATAAAAGGACAGGCCCCTTTTCTTACAATTTGCCTTCTAAACCTAGCACAGGAGACACAGAGGGAAAAAAAAAAAAAGACAGAGTAAAGCATGAGAAAAAAACAAATAATGAAAATATCTGTATTTCTATCCCTACATCACCAGAGCTATCATAGGTTGGTGGGTCACTTTGCACAGGATTTGGGGCAGGGAAGGGGAGGAGATGGAGTTGCCAGAAAGATAAGAAGGCCTTGTACCTCTCTTTGGGTGAGGTTCAAGTCTGCTAAACATAAGCATCTTAAACTTATCTAAGCTCTTTAGGTGAGCTTCTCTTTAAAGGTAATATATTCAGCAGGTGCATCTGCCTAATTATTGTTTTTAGTTTGAAACAGGTGCTTTGGTTCTCTCAGTAGTCAGCCACACTGTCAACTTTCTCAATTTTTAGAGGGCTAAAATGAAGTGAGAAAATCTCACCTGTTTACAGAATCACCCTGGCTAATTTTTCAGGAACCCTCAGTGAGAGAGCTGGAGTCATGTTTTTTAAATAGTACAGCATACTGGCATTAATTTTAACTATTTTTTCAACTTGTTCCCTGTCTGTTTTTTAAAATCCTTAAGGAATTAAAAAATGCTTAGAACTAGGATTAAAAGTTGCTCCCTGACTCCCAAAACGTAACCAAGAACAACTGCCTCCCACCTCTTTCCCCAAGTAGCACAGGAGGACTATCCAGAATTTTCATGATCTAATCAGAAACCAACAGAAACCGGCTTGTCACCGCTAAAGCTAATGGAAATGCTGCTTTGCAGCTATATATAAAGATCTGGCCCTCCAGTCATGAGCATTTGTAGTAGGTTTATTGGCCAGTAAAGGGAGTCTGAGGTTTTGTTCCTTTCTGCATCCATGGGCCCTTTGCATCTTTCAAAGTTATTGGGCATTAGGTTTAATTGAATGTACAACTTCATTACTGGGAGCCGCTCAGCCCAGAACACGTGCTGTGAGCTCACAGTTTGATGCATCTGTGACTACATGAGTTTGCAGGGATGCTACTGATCGGGGATGAGTGGTCCTAACTGCTGAGAGGCAATTCTCACACCTCTTTCCATCCTTGTCCCAGTATATCTGCTCTTAGGACCTCTGAGTGATGACTGTCTGGGTGGGATGTTTTTATTTTTCTTCTGATACATTTTTCATGCAGAACATATGTCCAATGTATACCAGGTCACCTCAGCCAAGTTATTTACCAAAAAGGAAATAAGAGTACTTGCAGCTGAGCTTGGTTTTGGCACAGAGAAAACAAAGTCCCTTTAAAAAATCTTTTGTCATATCATGAGGATACTTGCCTGTGGAAGAGAAAAGTGCTATTGAACCTAGAAAGCCCTTCCTGGACTTGCTGAATTGGGGTTGTGCAGGGATAATTCTTCACCCCAAAAATATAATGAGAAAAGTGTCCATATTCTCTTCTTCAAGAACAGAGGAAAAATGTGGAAAAAGCAAGGGAATATATGTTTTGACATGCATAAAATACATTCGTAGCTTGCACAGTTACGCAGAACGTTCATGAAGTCATATGATACAGTTGCAAATGCATTTATTAAGGCATGTTTCCTACTGTGTCTTCAAACCGTATTTAGTTCTTTCACTAGGATGACATGCATCAGTGGAGCAGCAGAGACTCAGCGAAATGCAGGGAAACATAGCTCTATAACAAATGTAGAAGACATTTAACAGATACTGCTAGAGCTGAGTTTAACATTTTCCAATATATTTTTCCTCTCGCATTTTCTGCTTCCCCCTCTCTTTTCCACGCATCTTGTGCTGCCACTCTTCTTTCCAATCACAAGAAAATATGACACACGAGCCAGGAAAGCACAGTGTCTGCATTAATTTATTCTCCTCTCTGCATGGGAATTAAGCCAAACTGAGGGTTTCCAAAAGCCTCTCTCCCTCCTTTTCTTTTTTTTTTCCTTGTTTCTTCCAGACAGTGAGTTTACAGAAACAGCTCAAAAAGCAATGGCTGAAAGGTTCCCAGAGCTGAACCTATTACTGCCAACTGATCGTATTCACCTGAACAGAAGCTATAACACTGATATATGGTGTCAGCAATAAATATGTTAAGAACAAAAAAGTGTTGAAGAAAAAGGTTGAACAAGGCTTGAAAATTTTCTGCCATCTGTCCACTGTGATAAGGTCATGTCCTTTAGAGCTGGCTGGCTCCACGTTACAAAGGCTGTGATTAACATTAAATGAACAATTGGAGACTGCAGTTGCTGCATAGTTGTGATTGTGGGGATTTAAAACTGTTCAAGCAAATCCCATGTTCAACAGAAATACATTTATGTTATGGGTCACTGCAGTTTAAAATATCCTTAAACTTAATCTTAATTAGACAATTAATTTTCAAGTCCTAAATATTACAACAAACATGCAATTAAAAATATATTCTCCTCAGAACTGCATTTTTTAATTCCATCATTGCTGAAAACATTCCTGCCATGGTGGATATTTTACCAAGCTTTTGCTTCTCACAAGCATCAAAAAATGTTCAAATACCATTCTTTACAATTAAAATAATGAAAACATTTTTGAACCTTCCAGAAGTCCTGACTTGAATTTGAAGCAAATGAAAGAACCACTTTTACGATTATTTCAGTGTGATTTCCTATACAATTTTTTTTTAAAAAAGAAATTTCTAAACTCCTTGGAAGGGCTTAAATATTTATTCATTAGAAAAGTTTAAGCTGAAATCTCTAAGTCACCAGAACAGCAGATGAATGCACTTAGCTTTTCAAGAAAGCGATGTTCAACAACACTAAGCATCTGGCCTTTTATTTTCCAATTCTTGTACTTACATTTATTCAGTTGTATGAGAATTATGTGTGGGATTTGGTGCTCATGCTTGCCCCTGGAATTTGCCCTGTACAGGTCTCTGTACCCTGCAAGTTACATTATATATGTATTTTAAAGCCAATGGCACGCAGGCTTTCATCTTGTTTATCAAACTAGGTCCATTCTTAAGAAATTCTTTTCTTCTGGGTAAGTACTAGCTTGTCCAATAAAGACTAAAATTACAAAAGTTTGTGCCCTCACACATGATCATAATAGAAATAATCTTGGGAGCTTTAGGAAAACACAACTTTATCCTTCTCTGCAACCAAATGTACCATAAAGGGAGATTTATCTGGATGCTAATGATGTGTATTATGTGCTTTAGGAAAGGGACCAGAGAAAGCAAGCTGCTCATTCAGTGAGACATTATCACTACTGGCATTCTGACACCTTTGATAAAAACAGCAGCAACATCACTATAAAATCTTCAGAATCACCAAGTTTATATCAGCAGTTAGCAGGAGAAAGCCATAGACATTCATCTTGCAAGACCTTGCTGGCACTTCTGATTTCCTCTGAAAGGTTTTAATTGAGGTCATCAGGTGCCATGAAATTTAGCATAAATACAGTTTAGGAGTATTCAGTTCTGTTTAAAAATTACACAGTTAGCAGAATTGGCTGGGGCCCTTTTGACACTGCCAGACCTTTGGTTCATTCAGGGGCTTAGCGAAGTTAGACACAATAACGTTGCTCTGTAATTGATGGCAAACTCTGCTTCATCCTAAATCAGTTCATCACTTAAATGTGACTTCTACAATCTTGAGTAAGGACTGCCTGGTATGTAAGACTTGGGTTTAGGAGTCTGGCAATTCTCTTTTCTCTGCCATTACCTCTGCAGCTTTGGCTAAACCACCGAACCCCTTACTGTCCCAATTTCTCCAGGTGTTAAACAGGAATAACCATGCTTCGCTTGTCCATTTACCTCATATGTTGTTTTTGAGTGAATATCACTTATTGCATTCATTTTCAGTACTTAGAGCAGGTGGATCGTAATGGCATGTAGAAGAAGTGGTGGGGACAGGACAGGGATGAGCACTGTTCCTAAGGTCTATGACTCCTGGGCTGTGAAAAATAGAGCAATATTCATTGCTTGAGGGACTTCCAGGTGCATAAAGCATGAACAGGAGACAAGTGCACTCAAGAGTACAACCTTGGATGATTTTTGTTCCTAGGTGTTGGGTGAAGTTAGGTCTCTGACCATGACTGTTGGAGCAACACAGTTGAACATCCAGATCTTCAGCAGTGAACTCTCATTTCAGCAGAGCTCAAAACCTCTTATAACTTCTATGTGTTTCAAGTCAACTTTTGAAGCCTGAAACCTGGTTGAGTTGTGACATTGATGTAGATGACAACATAGGATAAAAAGCCTATTGTTTGAGAGAGTTTTGTTTCTTTATCCTAAAATTGGGGTAATCACTGACATGAACAAATTAATAAAATATTCCCAAAATCATAAACTCTTCCAAAGCATCTTTGTAAACCGTATTATTGTAGCAGTCTAGCAGCAAATCCTCAATACACTGAGTCATAAAATTCATTATCCCTGTGCATTGGGTTTGTCTGTTCAGATTTTGGTAGCTGTGGGGCTACAGGTTGTCTTCTGCGAGAAGCTGCTAGAAACTTCCCTTCTATCTGACACAGCCAATGCCAATGAGCTGCAAGACAGACCTGCTGCTGGCCAAGGCCAAGCCCATCAGTGACGGTGATAGTAGCTCTGGGAGAATGTGTTTAAGAAGGGAAAAAAAGTTGCTGCAGCACAGAAATGGCAGCCAGAGAGAGGAGTGAGAACATGCAAGAGAAACAACCCTGCAGACACCAAGGTCAGTGAAGAAGGAGGGGGAGGAGTTGCTCCAGGCGATGGAGCAGAGATTCCCCTGCAGCCCATGGTGGGGAAGACCATGGTGAGGCAGGCTGCCCCCTGCAGCCCATGGAGGTCCACAGTGGAGCAGATATCCACCTGCAGCCTGTGGAGGACCCCACGCCGGAGCAGGAAAGTGCCTGAAGGAGGCTGTGACCCCATGGGAAGCCCGCGATGGAACAGGCTCCCAGCAGGACTTGTGGATCTGTGGAGAGAAGAGTCCATGGAGCAGGTTTTCTGGCAGGACTTGTGACCCCGCAGGGGACCCACACTGCAGTAGTTTGCTCCTGAAGGACTGCAGCCCATGGAAGGGACCCATGCTGGAAATGTTCCTGAAGAACTTCAGGCCATGGGAAGGACTCACACTGGAGAATTTTGTGAAGGACTGTCTCTTGTCAGAGGGACCCCACGCTGGAACAGGGGATGAGTGAGGAGTCCTACCCCTGAGGAGGAAGGATTGGCAGAGACAAGGTGTGGGGAGCTGACCCAAACCCCCATCCTCTGTTCCCCTGTGCTGCCGGGGGGAGGAGGGAGAGAGCACTGGGAATGGAGCTGAGGCAGGAAGGAGGGAGGGGTGGGGGGAAGGTGTTTTAAGATATAGTTTTATTTCTCATTATCCTACTCTGATCTAAATGGTAATAAATTAAACTAATTTTCCCCAAGTTGAGTCTGTTTTTCCCATTATGGTACTTGGTTGAGTGATCTCCCTGTCCTTATCTTGACTATGAACCTTTCATTATATTTCCTCTCCCCTGTCCAGCTGAGGAGGGAGTGTTACAGCAGCTTTGGTGGGCACCTGGCATCCAGCCAGGGTCAACCCACCACAGCCTGCAAATGATTATGAGAGGGATTCCCATCATTCCCTGAGCTGGGAAGGGAAGAGGGGGGGTTGCTTCTGCAGCTAAGAAATTCTCAACTATAATAAAATATCTTATGGATCAAAAAAATCCAGCCTTTATTCCTATATTGGACTTCACTAAGGTCTAAACTATAACCAGGACTTTGGAGCATGAATTGAGAAACAAATTTCACCTCTGTGTTTAGTATAATATTTCAGCATCCCCCTGGCTTTCCAAAATGAGCATCTGTTGGGGGAAACTAAAAAATGTAACCCAGCTTTGCAAATTTTGAAAGTGCGGTGATTTGGCTCAGTTCATAACAATTACAGCAAACCATTAATATCTCTAAATTTGGGGTCTGAAAACAGTAAAGTTTGAAGCTGCATTTTCTGCATCACAACAAGTAGAAACAACACAGAAATCATCATGTTTTTCACACAATGCTGGCAATTTCAGAAGTCACAGAATGGAAAGGGATTACGGCCATGCGGTTTATTTTATTTTAAAAACATAATTTTCTCAGAATTTCATTCCAGGTTAGTATCAGGTTGTATATATTTTTCTACTTCCTTCCCTTCTCTCTCACTGTAAACAAAATCCCAAATCATGTGTTTGACACATTACAGAGCTGTTGCTTCACTGAGCAAAGACTGTCCATTCACAGCAGGCACTGATAGTATATGATACATATGTCTCACTATATCCTAACCTATGACTGAGACTATCCACTGGTTTTCCACTTCTGAAGTGAATATTTTTGCACAAGAAGGAGAATTGTTTACTCCATCAGAAATAACTTTGGCAAATAGGAAGATCTGGGGGAATTTGTTGCTTGCTGTGCAAAAGTGTTCAGGGTCAGATAGTTTTTCCTTGGCCCTGCTTGGCCCATCCATAACCCTGCATGGCAGTCTGGAAATCAGGAGCCGCCCAGCAAAGTACGCAAGGCTCCAAAGCTTGCAGCTCTCCATAAAGTGTAATTCTTCATTAATCCTGTAATTAGTCCAGCCTCAGACAGCTTTTAACATTTTGACAGAGAATATTATCACAACTTTCGTTTTCTAAACATAGTTGTGGAATTTCATGAGGAATTCATCACCTGTTGTGTTACAATAAACCTAGTGTAAGGAAATCTAATTTAACTTTCTGCATGCTTTCTAAATTTCCAGAGAACAAGGGTTCAGAGTATCTGACTGGGTCTGATATTATTTTATGAAGACTCATAGTCCAATCTCTGAAACTCACCATGTAACAGAATAAAAAAGTCTTGCAAAAAAAAGAAAACAACTGTGAAATCCAGATAAATTATTTCTGGCCAGCCAGCACACAAGCCTCTCAGTTCAGCAAGAAGCAAAGGAGCTGTTAAACTGTGTGAATGTAGAGATCAAGCTTTGGAAAGTTCCAGAGTTTTGAATGCTCCCACTTTAACCAAGCCAAAACAGTGGCTGTCACACCGTCTTCTCCCTGGCACAATAATGGCTTGACCTGAGAAGCGCTGTATGTGATAATAGTGAGAAACCCTCGGGGGGACCTGTTGACAGTATTAGGTGCAGTGTTAAAACAAGGTGCAAATACAAAGCTCTGCTTCAGAGTTCCCTCTATAAGGTGTCAGTCTTTCTTTTTTCTCTGTGGTTTAGTGATTTATGGATAGCCTGGTCAGCACCCTGCGTGAGGCAACAAGGAGGGGAGACACAGCCACGGCCTCACCTTTCTTCTTCATACCCTGTAGAGGAGTGTAAGAAAGCTATGACATGTCTTCTCCCTCTTTCATGAGCAGATAATCTGTGTTACAACCCAGCCCTTAGAGAAAGATTCACCCCGGTGGATACCATTGCACACAGAGGCTGGTTACAGAAATTCCCTCTCCTCTCATTACGTTTTTCTGAGGATATTGCCCTGACACAGTTCTCATTCACACGCAGACCACCCCAAGTGCACAGGTATTATTTTTTCAATTTTGAATCCACTTTGTATTTTAGCCTTCCCTTATTGAACTTCTTCAGGCCATTGTGATAGATATTTTGAGAATGGCTTTATTTCCAGCTGTATTTATATAGTTTTCATTTGAGAAAAAAAAAAAAAAAAAAGTTTTGTTCAAAATCTGTCTCTTAATTTTTTTCACAATAAAGTTTTGAGAAATTTTCTTTGCCTTTTCTGTATCCCTTCTGTGAAAGAAGAGAAAATATTCTTTACGCTACAAAAAGACATGCAGAAAAGACCTGACTTCTACCAGTAGCTTATGAGGACATCTGAAACAAGATTCTTGTGAGTTAACAGCTTGATTTTAAAGGTCCAGTCTCAAATTAATAATCAGAAAATGAAAACTTTCTTTCATTACACTTTTTAAATTTCAAGATAACTTTTGAAAAAAAAGTATAATTTATCTCACAACAGTTCATCTTTTAATATTTCCAAGTTGATTTACCCATCCTTTCTCCTTATTGACAATGGAGAATTTACTCCCAGAAAATGTGGCTGAAAACATCTTCAAAATCTGCTTCTATCCTCAAAATTATCAAAGCTTTGGTAAAAGAGCAATAAAACTACACATGCACTCACCAACATCACTGAATACATATGTATGTATGTATGTAAGTATGTATGTATATACTAGAAGCCTTTAAAAAGGCAGATACCTGCCAGGGTTTTGCTCACCTTCTTTCCAACACTATCAGATATACTGAACTAATTTAAACCTGTCATCTTCCACGCAGCCCTAAACAAAGCTCTCAGCTTATAGAAAATACCCTCCCTGAAGACAGCAGACTTTGAATTTAGGGCTTTGAAATATGCAAGAGTAGACACGGTGTTGGTGTGGGTCTGGAAGGAGGAAAAAGTCCATTACTACAGGAGCTGTAAATGAAGTTCATTTTCCAAGGTCCAAACACTCAGAGAAGACTGCAGCCTTCCTCTGGAACAAATAACAAATTTATATATAATTGCCATCTACCTGCAAGGTGCCAATAAATGGAGCAGGAACATACCATTGCACATCACAATAAAAATACATACAATTCAATATGCAATATATCAGAAGAGATAATTACACATACCCCCAAGGCAAGCAGAATTTAGCAAAAAGACTATTTGATACTATTCACAGCATTGCATGGTGGGCTCTGTGAAATAGGCATAAATCCTGTTTTCCTGGCAGATGGAAATAAAGCCAAAGTGATGCATCTGTTAGCCTCAAAATACGTCCACTGATATTCAGCAAAAATGTGAGATAACGACCCCAAATTCTATATTCACCAGGGAAAGCCAGTGCACTCTGTGCTTAGTTTTCAATGCGTGGTTATGTAGGCTTCCTTGTGTAATCTGCAGCCATTGTTAGTCTGACATGATGAATTGCATCCCCAATCTCAGCAAGGGATAATTATTCTGTGAGCAACTCACGCAACCACCCTCATCGCACACAGAGAGAATGTAAAAGTCAGGAGAGCTTGGGGGAAAAAAAAAAAAAAAGAAAAAAGAAAAAAAAACTGAGAAGAACTTCAGACTGCTTAGGCTCAACAGGTGACTGAAGTCAAACAGAGCAGATAAACCCTTCTGCAGAGCAGGGCAAAGCCACAGATGTAAGTGTTGGTTGGTTGTCCTCTTCCCGAGGAGGCAAGGACACGTATCCCCTGGTAGGACGCAGCCCTCCTGTGCCAGCTGACAGAGATTTCCGATCCACCAAACCCTCCACATGCTGGGGGAATTCAGACTTTTGCATCTCAGCAGGGTATGTGGTGGTTGTGATAAAAAGGATAAAACACACTTGCTGGGCCTCTTGATTTCAAGTGAAATGGCTTCCCTTCCTCAGCTGAGCCAGCTGACAGGCGGTGTTGGTGTTCACAGCATGGAGGTGACAAGCTCAGAGATGGTCTAAGAGAAGGAGTGAAAGGAGAGAAGCCAGCATGGGCAGGGAGAAATAACACCACTGTTACTGATTTTTTTGTGTGAAAACTGTTCAGATACTGTAATAGGACGGTAATGTAAAACTTACACACAGATAGACAGGCAGATATGTTAGAGCAGATTGAATTTTCACTCTTATTTTCCTTAAATATATCAATGGGCTTTAAGGGCTCAAAAATACCTAAAAACTTTCCAGTTAAGCAGCTTCTGAATTTCTGACGCCTAGTATGTGCCAAATATCCCTGTTCACCTCACTCCCTCATTAATACCTGTACAATGGTTCACCAAGGACCTCTGACAGTGGAATTGGTCCCATTTACAAAATACCATTTTATCACTGATAAGAAGCTCAGCCTAAGAACTTATATAAACATGATATGGGCAATAAAAAGTGTAGAAGTAATGATAGATTTTATCTCCGTCATCAGGGGCAAAGATGCATAGAAAGGTTAAGTGATTTTTCTCAGCCTGTAGAAGTGTTGAGACCCAAACACATCAACATCTTCCCTCTGAACCACCGGGGTTCAAGCCACGCATTAACTGGAAGGGATGGAGATATGCACTGAGACAGATGGACATACTAGAGATCTGGAAGGCACAGGGCTTGGTCTGTGAAAGGATTAAGTTGATTACTTTTGTAATTTTGCCATAATTTAGGGAGAGTTGGCTCTATGGAGCCTTTGAGAGTTTGGTTCCAACCTTTGGTTGGGAGGTTATAAACCTCCTCCTTCCTGGAGGGTAAGTGGAAAAATGGGATTCAGTCAGTAAGAATTTATCAGCTGAAATCTTGCTTGGCAGAGTAAATGATCTGTAGATACATTACTTTAGAAACCTATATGAATCTCTGATCTTCAAAATGTTTTAAGCAAAAAGAAAGCAAACAGCCTAAGCCTGTCCCTTCTTACATCTCCACTCACCACCTCCTCACAATCATTTTTGTAGGGTTCCTTTGTATTTTCCTTCATTTGCTTCAATTTTTTATGAGTCTGTGTTCTCAGTACTCATACGGCAATGCATCATAATTGCTTGGAATAAATATAATGCAAACTGCTGCAGTGGTTTTTTTTTCTGCATGCAATACGAAACTGAAACATATGCAACACATCTAAAATGGCTAATTCTGTGTAAGGAGCTGCAAAAGATAATGATGCAAAAGAAATAGTGGGTCATTGCCCTGGCCTACACATTTATGCTACCAAAAAATTCATAGCAACAATTTTAGCAGAGCCAGGTCTCCAATAACTGTCTTTTAAAGTGCATAAGTATGCCAGGATTAAATACTCACACTTTACAGACACAGATATGCTATAAAGTACATAGAACAGAAAAGCACTATAGAAGATTCACAAAATATTCAAGGAGATATTATTACTTTACATACTTCTGTTCTTCAGACTTTTTTTTTTTTTTTTGCCAGTGAAACATATTCTCTGTTTTCTTTCAGACCTCAGAGACTTCCAGTCTTTGTGTTGTCTACAGGAGGTTTGGTTGTTCAGAAGTCTATTTGTCTAACACTTGATTTGATCTGCTGTCCTTATTTTACTTCTATCACCTCTCTTACTCTCCTATTGCATCCACTACAGAAAATATTTTTGTCATAGGCCACGAGTAAAATGTGATGATAAGCATTCGATTACTGACATCTCTCTAGCAATAATGCATTTAGTGTGAAGTATTTATTAGAAGGAAATGAAAGATCCAGCCTTTTTGAGGAACGGTAGCCAGCTTTCAAGATTAACTGACAAGAAAATATATTGTACACTACTAATGGGAGATGTGTCCCATACTGCTGCTATTGAAGCTGCCAAGCAAAATAATGAAATATTCTACAAAACATGTCTACAAGGTAATTTATACAGAACCAACACTTGTCATAGTGTTGGTAGTGAGTGACCTATGCTGTTTGTTTTGCTCCACAGCCTCATTAGTTATAGTGGTTATGGGGAGCTCTATGGACAGGTGTCCTGGGACTCTGTGATGGAGAGGAAAAGGATCATAAAGCCAGACCCGTGCTGACTGCTCTCTAAGGCTATTACAGGGCACATTTTTAAAGTTCCAGTAAAAGTTCCTGTAGACAATTGTCATAGTTAATACAACACCCTTCTTACAAACAGTGCCCCCAGCCAGGACGCGAAGGGAAATGACCCGTGTCTCATCTCACAAGCTGATCAGCTGCCTGCCTGCAGCATTAGGGAAGGAGGAAACCAGAGCTACGCACGACCGTGGGATTTGATAGTTTGATGGTGTATCACTCCCCTTCCCCCTCCAGCTGGGAACTGAATGGGTACAGCCGTGCCTCTTTTTAGTTTATATCCTTATTTCAATGTCAACACTAGCCTAAAAATGGCTTGCTCTAGCAGAATATCTGAGATAAAGGACCCTGCCCCTTCTGCAGAAGTATTTTCTCCCTCTGTGCTTTCCCCTCTCTCTTACGTTGAATGGTAAAAGGAGGATATGATAAGCTGAAGATGGTGATGGGGACCCTCTCTGTATGACAGGCACTACGTCACTTCACAAGGGACAATGTATAGCACCAGCTTCTACCAACATGAAGGATCTGGGGAAGTTTTTCCCCTCTTTGGAAAGTCAACATCTGAGCACTAACCAGGAGATTTCTAAATCTAATTCTAACTTCTCAAGTTCCTTGCCGTTTATTTATCTCTCCAGACCTTGTGCTCATCACCTGCAAAAACATGCTAGTTACCTGCATACAGTGGCTTGAAATCAAGGACATGGAAATACAGTAATTCTACTAGGAAGAAAGCTTTGATAATGTGGAAATAAAATGAATTCCAAATCACCATTGAGTTATCATTAGAGAAGTACAGGATTAAATTTAGAGATTATGGAAACATTCCTGAGAATGTGCTTGACTGAACAATTGCCATAAATGAAGCCCTCCCTTTCCTCTCTTCGTACTTTGGCAAACAACTTGAAAAAGAAAAATGCAATACTGATCAAAGTACATGTGTAACTAATTACCTGATTTTCCATCCTTCCTCCCCTCTGTGCAGGCATTAATGATGAACATGAAATACAGGAGTGAGAGAAGATCAAAAGAACATTACCTGAACGTGCACAAATCTCTTATACTCCCACCCCCTTTCCTCCCAAGACTCACTTCCCTTTTTTGCTTTTAGATGCTGTTTCACATCTGTTATTCTTTTTAGTCTGCTTTTGGTTTGACAGGACTGCATTGCACATATTGGGGACATGACCAATGATTATTTCAGTGTGTCACATTCACTTGATTTTAGCTATCCAAGCTTGCAAAATTTGACCACTGAGTCTAAATTTGATTCAAAATAAGGACTAAGTTTTCTATTAGATTGCAAATCAAGACTTATATCTCAGCTTTAATCTGGCAGCCTAGTGAGCTTAGAAGATATTGGGATGACTTTCTGATCCTGTGTGGGTTTTTCGCTTCCCTTCATGCAAGCAGAAGAACTCTCATGAGAATATCCATCTTTATGACAATGCCTCTATCTTTTCCTGGAACGCTATGAAAGAACAGCTTTTCTTGTGGGATTTCAGCTGCTGTCAAACTGTAATCAATGACAGTACACTTCCCCACCAAAACCCCACATAAAACATACAATAGGAAAAAGCATGTATTGCACATTCCTTAACTTTATAATGGAAATCACGTAAAAGCTAACATGCTGACCAACATCAGAATGTGCTCACCCAGTTTGAGGTTTTTTTGTTGGTATTTTTCCTCCCTTTGTGCCCTCAAGACAGATCAGACTGCCTTTCTGAGATTATATTATACACAGGTCACAAACTAAGGACCATTCACCTAAGCATTTAAAACACTTGGTCAGTCTCCTAGAGCCTGGAAGTCCTCTCTTCTATGCGCTCTGAATTCAAGTTACCTACCCATTTTTTCAGTCCACATAGCATCTTTTCCACAATCTTCCTAATTCTGTTTCTGTTTTGTGGATTTACCTTTTCCAAACAAAAATTTGTGCTTTGGTGTTTCTGCACAGTGCCTCTTTGTTTCTGTGAATCTTAGCAGTATTGCTCTAATACCATTGAGCTTCCTTGTAACAGAAGACCCTGGTTGAGTTGCCTCTGTTAACTAAGAATAACTGTCAGTGAAATTACATCCTAAAGGCCTCTTTCATTAGTTTCTTTTGAACTTCTGAATGCTTTCCCAGGGATTTGATTGCTTTCAGACCGGCACTTCCTAACAAGGCTTTTGATATAAACTTCCATGTCACTGTTACTATGACAATAGTGTAATGCTGCAGCAGCATTAATTGGAATTTTGATTATTTCTTTGGCTCAGAAGACTCTATGTTTTAATAAGTGGTTCAACTGTGTTTCAGATCAATGCTGCAAGGCAAAGCTGAAATCTTTATTTCCGGTAAATTTGGAATTAACAGAGCTGCTGAAGAGGAAGAAATGGAAGATGGAAGTGCTATCCTAACATCAACACAACCGGTATTCCTCACTATTGTTTATATGAATCATAACAATTAGTCCTTGTATAGAAAAGATGCAAATTTTCTTCCATGCTAGGAAATTCTTACATAGCTTTCCATATTCTTCTACTTAAGTTAACTTTGGTTCAGATGGTAGAAATGGTGGAAAAGCATAAATGTGAATTCCTTATAAGAAAATATCAGTTCATGTTCGATCTGGAGTGGACTGGAGGAATTTTCAAAGGCAACATCTCTGCCTTTTAACATTATTAACATTCTATTAACATTCGCATTCCTCAGTATTTGAAGGTGCAGCATAGAACAAGGCAAGTCATAAAAGTTTATTGAGAAATACTTAACTTTTCCTGTTCCAGCTTTGTATCAAATCCCCGATTAGATACTGTCAAGAGACAGAAATAAACAGTATCACCAAATTAAGTAATCTCATTCATTGTTTTTTTACCACAATTAATCTCCAGTGACAGTTCTCAATAATTCTTCATATTATGACTATCTCTGTGTGTGTCTATCTATCTAACTGTCTATCTACCTACCTATCTATCTATCTATAAATATCTACTGAAACCAACCAAATGTTTTAAGCCAAATTCAATAACTTTTTAGGTTGTTGTGTAGCACTTTTCAATTCCTTCTTTTTTTTCATTTATATTTCCAGATTCTAGCCAATATCTTGATAAAAAGTTCAGTCTAATTCCTGGAGACGGAATGCAGGAGGACCAGAAAGAAGTGATTTCCCCTCAAAGATTTCCAGCTAAATTGTGCAGGCTCAGTTTTTTGTTTCTGTTTTTGGGGGCTTTGTGGGATTTTTTAGGTAACAGTTTGAAAATATGCCAGCAAAATTCTTAAAATTTGGAGATTTTTCTTCCCTGATGAAGATAACGTTGTCAGGAGAAAACCACACATATTTCTGTCATGGTCCAGCTATATAATGTACAAATCTTCATAGACATAGAGGTTGATGAGTTATATAGCCTGCTTATCCAAATCATTGAATCAACATATTTGCACCATTATGATAAAATGCTGGTCTTTGGAAGCTTCTTTTCAGAGACATAAAAACAATCATCTAAATTCTTCACTTACAAAAGCTATAGTCATTCTTCTGTTCAGTCTTTTTTTATCCACAATTAAAAAGGTCTTAGCAGTCTAGTCCCCAAAACTTACTGGTGTCAACGTAACCAATAAAACAAACCAAAATATGCACATACAATGTTTTAAAATCTTCTACCTTCTAAGCAAAATCCAAACAAATGGGATTTTATTTTTATTTTTTTGTATTGCAAAACCACTTCCCATATTATTGCAGACATGTAGGGATGCATATCTTCAAGAAATCGATGGGAACTGTCTTGAGCAGTTTGATCAATGACTACCCCCACCCATTTCAGACTGGACATTCGTCTCCTGTTGTCCTGCAGACAGTTTACAGATTAATAATGAAGCATAAAACCAAGTTAGTGATAACATATGAGCAGGGGAGATGCAAAGCTGAACATCTCAAATTAAGGGCAGTCTACACCAGCAATCCATCAGACTGCTTTACACTGCAACATTTGTATAGTTTCTTGTGCCTCCCCACAAACACTCACAAATAAAGAAATACAGCTGCTTCTTAGGAATCCCTCTATTTTACTTATGAAAATGGAATCACTGGCCTTTAAAAGTGCAAGTGTAATTGGCCTAATTCTCCCATCAGTCATGCAAAGTAAATCAGAAGTCACTGTATTGAATCAAGAATCTGTGATGATTTACATTGGTTATTAAAAGTAATTATTCTATGTCAAATCTAAGAGACTTTTGATTTCTTTTTTAATTTTCAC
>VYZV01012085.1:39627-50365 GCA_013401275.1 Pandion haliaetus | reverse complement strand
TACTGTTTAACAACCTTCCCGACAAAAAGAGCAGCATTGACTGTCTCTCTGGATGAATCTTTCCCCCCTCTCACTCTTCAGGACAAGAGCTGATTTCATGGACTGCAGCTACCTCACTCAGGTGTCTCAGACAAGTTCATCCAGGAGATGCCCCTATCCACTTCCAGCTGTGTTCATCTCCAAAGAAGGCAATAAGGTCTGTTGCCAAAGACCTGTCATACTGCAGGTGATACCAATAGCATCCTGGTTTTTACACAGTGGAATAACAGCTCATGGACCTCTGTTGCTCATAACTTTTCATTCATAGGAATGTAGAAACCAATAATAGGTGAAGAATACTAACAGGTAGCGCTGTTCCCAGCTTTTAGAGCAGGTATCTCACAAGGACACAACACTGTCTTAACTGACTTTCATGACAATAGGTGATCATTCAAAGGGTAAAAACTACGAGGACATAAAGCAGTTTTGCAACTCCAGTTATAATACAGAATTCCACACTAATTTAGGTGCTTACTGTAATTCTACCCTAATTTGCTAAATTGCTTGCTAACTTCGATAATCTCTTGCCATCAGAAATCTTTTACAACAGATATAATTTCAAGAGTGTACTTTATCTTGTTGGAGGACATTCAAGAATTTTTTTTTTTCAAGCCACGGAGCTATGATACTTTTCAAAATTGTAATCATATCATTTGATATGGCACAGCATAAAATCAATAAAGTAATATAAAATAAGATAAATGAGTTATCTTTCTGAGGAATCTTTTGGCTTAACATATGACAAGCTTTGTGCAAAAAAGTGACTAGCTGATGAAAATCTCTCCTGAGCATGAGCAAATTGGATTATCAATTAGCCGTATGTCTTCAAAAATCTCCTTTTCTTAAGCCTTCTTCAGTTCCGCTCTCATTTGTCAAGTGCCAGTGAAAAATGTCCACGATACGCAGCAAAGCCTTGCTTGCAGACTGCCATTTTCTTGCAAACTAAAGCTTGGTAAGCTTCACTAAACCTGTCTAGTAAAATCCCTTGAAGCAAAAACAAAGCATGAAGAATTTCTTAAAATTAATTATTTCAGTGATTTAAGCTAATATTGAAGTCAAGCTGAAAAATCGTCAGCCACTCTAAGGTCCCAGGGCAAATCCCCGTGCTTCAGCAATAACAAACTGGGACCACAGAACATAATCGTAAACCTGGGGCCTACAGGTTTGGGGTTGTGGGGTTTTGGGGTTTTTTTCCTCTCTTTCTTTCAGCTTCTCTTAATACCCAGAAGCAACCTACCCTCTATTCACCTTGCAACGGACTGGGACTGTTCCTTCTTGTTTTCCTCAGTCCTTCTGTATCTATATTAGAAAAACTGGTATGTCTCAACAGCAAAAAATACAGTAGCTTCGGTATGGGCAAAATTTAATTTTGTATGTCTGAGTTAATAGAAATGCTTTGACATAATGATTCTTTTGAATCTGGGCCTTACCATAGTGTCTGGGAATTTAGAGTGACTTGTTTTTTCCTCAGTGATATTTTTAAGGTATAAAAGCGCTGAAAAACAGTGTTTGTACTACATAATGCTAATCTGCTTTCTTTAAATTTTCTACTGACAGCAAATGTATCATCAAAATAAGACCATATCCATATGTTCCCTGGAAAAGAAGAAGGCAGAATTAGAAAATGATTAATATTGCTATTAACCAAATCCTTTGGCTCCTACACAGGGAACAATTTAATTCCCCATATATTTATTGACATGAATTTTCTCTCTTTCTTTCTGACTTGCTTTTCACAGTGGATTTAATGGCACACCAAGCCTTGTAAAGCAAAGGCAGACTACTGGAGAAATGGCCATAAACCTGTTACAACTTCATCACCCTCCAATGGCGTGCTATTTTTAATTTTACCTTCATGGCTTCTTGTGCATCCTGGATATTTGTATCTCCAAGGCTACAGTTACTTCTTCATCTCATAAGCGATTAGAATAACAGCTGATCTCAGCTCTGCATATGCTGTCTTATTTTAAGCACAGTTTAGTATCCATAAAATATGTCAGGTTAACAGCACTAGAAATAGAAGCATTTAGTTTGTCCCCAAAACAGCAATATCACAGAGGGTGATGACAAAGGCTTCCTTACGAGATGTCCAGCGAGTCCTTCTCTGCACTGCTCTGCCTGGACCGTAGGTACAAGAATTGATAAGTTTGCAAATCCCATCCTTTGTCATGGAGAAAAATTATGTTCTATACTACTTTTCATAAATCAGTCAAATTCCAGCTAAGACCTAATGGAATCATTTCCTTCTCCTACTGAAATGCTGTTTCCCAACCTCAATGCTGTAAAGGCTAGAGTATTTCCAGCCTGACCTTATTTCACTCCGGTGCCCAGGCACTCTTGTACCACTGTAACATACTCAGTTGAGCAATTTTTCCTCGTTCTGCAGTTTAGCCCAGAAAGCCATTCAGAGACAGCAGTCATAATCTCTCTCATCCTTATTTTTGCTCTTCTGAATAAACCAAACTCTTCAAGCCACCTCTTAAGAGGCAGGCTCTCCAGTTCTCTTAATAGCCAGTTCCAGTTTTAAGTCGAAGACTGGGTATTGTTATTTTCATTTTACTGTTAGAAAAGCACCATTAAATCACGTTCAGAAGTGAGACACATACCTGGAAGGAGTTGAACCTCACGTTTCTATGTCTCTCTCCACTTTTTTGAAAAGCAAAAGCACCCTTCTTCTCTGGCTTTAGCCTTAAGACTGACTAAGGGGCACTTCTAACCCCATGTCTCTTCAGGCTTTGGCACTTCAACTGCTGTTTAAAAGGTTGCCTTTCACGCCAACAGTTTCTTGAAAATCTGTTTGCCAGGAGCTCTCTTGAGATCGTCTTCCTAACAGTCTGCAAGACTATGTACCTTTACCAACCTCCAGCCCTCCTAAAGAAGTCTTGGTTTGGCTGGTACTCCATTGGTCACAGCTCATGGAGACCTATCCTAATGTTTTACTAAAGCCCCTGTGGGCATAGTAGTCAGCACCCCAGCAAGGCTACAATTACCAAAGGCACAAAAAAAATCTGAGCTTGGTGGGGCTTACTCAGAAAACAAACACCAGACCTTGTAAAGGCTCAAATCACAGATGACCTTCTAAAGATGAGAGAAATAAGCTGAGATACAACTATCTAGCTATATCCATAGATACAACTATCTATAGATACATAGCTAAATCTCAGTATCTCAAAAAGGAAGACAAATCTGCATTAGACACCGTTTTTCTGACATGGTTGTCAGTAGCATAGTCTTGTCACTGCTTCATTCCACAGTTTGGACAGGGACATTTGGAAAAAAAAAATAAAAAGGAACAGCAGAAACCATGAAGGCTATTTTCTTCTAGCAATTATAGCATAAGCATTGTTTCAAGCTCAGTTAAGACCATATTTGGTCATGAGTATATCTGAAAGTGATTTCAACCATTATTATTATCAGTCACTCTGCAGTGACAAGGCCAATGTGTCAGCAGTGTGGATGGGAAAGCAGGACTTTTTTTTTTCCCAAAAGACATATGTCAGTGTCTCCAAGAAAGGAGAAAAGAGAGTGAAATATTTCTCAGACTGATTTTATTTGATCTATTTCAGACTTTGATATACAGAAGGAATGAGTCAGTGCTTGGCTTCACGGAACTATCACAAGAAAAACCTTTCACTCTTATCTCAGATAATGTTCAAATTGCAGCCAGACAGCGATGAAATGGAAAATCACCACAAATGAAAAAGAGTGGTTTGGAAGTGAAGATATGAAGGGGAAAACTATTAAAAATGCAGAGCTTAATTATGCCTAGTGTCTCTGCGCATCAACTTATTGTCCATTAAAATCAAACCTGGGGAGAGATCACTGCTCAAGTTAAAAAAATTTCAGTGGAAGAATGAAACATCTTGAGCATTGGGGCCCTGTTTTGAGATGTATTTACAGATAAATTTTCAGATGACGTGACTGGAAAAGATTGACAAGTTTTTATTTTCTCCAGAACTATTGCATGTTTTCTGTAGGAAGTCTGACTTTACAATATAAGACAGTTCCGCATAAATTAGTGCCATACAACCATTAAATGAAGTTATGAAACCTGAGTTTACAGAATAGTGAGAATGAGTGTACATTTCTGTGACTAAAAGGCTATTTGTTTCTGCCAAATATCTGAAATGCACTCCTATATTCCGATCTAGCTATGCCCCCGATTAAGCTCAGAGGAAGGACAGCATCACCGGGTAGCCTGTAGGTAAGCTGTACACCTTGCGTACAGGTGCATAGCCTGGCAGAACGGGAACAAGAGAGAGTTACTAAGCACGGGGCAATGCAGTGCCCTGCGAGTAGTGAGGGAATGTGATCATCCGGACCAGGATGCAAATGTAATAGAATTTATTTGCCTGTTGTATAGAAGGGGAATTGGAAACCATATGAACTTTTTATTAGCAGGGTGAAATGGTTTTGTGCCGTCTCGGCTTGTCACTAATGTATTAACACTTTGCTGGAATGACCACAGTAGGAGATGCTTTCTGTACAATAAATCTGATCGACTTCTTTCTACCAGACCTCTGGCAGTATATCATAAAACACGGTTTATGCCCGAGCCTTCTGAGGATACACAAGCATTATGGTCTCTGGGATTACAAAACTGATGACACTGCACACACATGCACAGGGAGCTGGCAAGAATAGCACAGGTCATCCTGACAGCTCACACTGTGAATAAAAGCGAATGACCACTTTTCCTTCATCTCCTTTAGGGGAATTGGAACAGTTTACAAAATCTTCTGGCAGCAAGAAAATCTAGAAGCCATTATGCCCCTCTTTTCTGCATCCCAAATGCTAGCAAACAGTTACGGAGACAGATAGCCTCTCCTTGTTGTGAAACATATCCCAGGGGAAAAGGTTGGCTGAAGGCAGTGGTCACAGTCACTATTTTGTTTTAGTCTATCAGCTGTCTGAGGTTTTCTCTCAAATAACAAAACAAAGCGTAGCCCAGAATACGGCTGCTCTTTCAAAGTAAATATTTTTTTAATGTTCTAGCTACATGGACTTAACTTTATCCATTACAGCCTAGTTTCCCGTGTTCATTATAATTATGGCAGGATAGATGGCAAATAATAAGTAGGCTGAGTTTTTCCATATTAGCAAATTGGGACTTAGGAAACCTCCATTGGATTTCTGCAGTATTTTGTGGAGGTATGAATTATTTTTCATCAGTGGAAAAGATAAATTACTTCTGCATTTCAAATTCACCCAGTCTCATCCCTTCTCCAAAATATGTTTTCACCATCTTGCAATGAGAATTGTAAACTTTTTGTGCATGAAACACAATCTAGAAGAAATCTATTCAAGGAACATAACTTCCATGGGAAATGTCAAATTTCCAGTCGAAAGATAAGTATTCTCCGCTACTCTTTTAAAGACCTTCAAATAAAAATTATTTTAAGCATGTGTGTTTGCCACTTCTCCTGGGAAAGCTACACTAATCATGTCTGGTTGCTATTAAACCTCATTAATTCCCAATTAAATTCAATAAGAATTTTCCAAAAAGAAATTTCAAGTATTTGAGGAGCCAAATAAACTGTTATTAAACATACTTTTTTGCTATCCGTTGATAGCAGACAATAAAAATATGTAGCCTCTGTATTATAAATACTCTGCTGTTATCTGAGTAAAGTATTTATTATGATGTATTCCCTAAGGTATTAATTGCATGACTGTTTGTTTTTTATAAAGTATTTAAATGTTAATTACAAATATTAGCTTACTTTTTTCAATTTTTTACTGGTAAAATGCAACCTGCACTGTGAATACAAACACGATGGTAATCACTGCTACACTTTTTTTCCAGTGTACAGTCTTCCTTGTTTCATACTTTTGAGGACTTATTTTTATGGCACTGCTCCTTAGTTTTGTGTATCCATGATAATGGTGTTATCTATTTCACGTTATATGAATTCTATTTGTATCTGTCACTTCTTGTTGTATGAAAAGGTTAAAAAATTCATAAATATGTTTAAAAAAAAAGAAGTAGAAAGATTGATTTTCATTTCCCAGGAGGTCTGGCAGGTCTACATTAAATCTGAAAATAGTTAAAGGAATGCTGTCTGTCACTAGCATTTGATTTTCTACAGAGCACTTTCAAAACCAAAACAAGTAAGAGTCCTCTTAGCTGTGTGCAGACCATTTTGTATTTAGCAAGCAGGAAGCACATTGTCATTTGTTTCTGTCATATTATTCCACTGGGTGACAAGAACAAATGCTGATGAAGCGCTAAAGAAAATGCACCAAAGATATGTACCCTCGCTCCCATCAAGGAGCACTGGATTGTTTCTGTGAGCTGCAATAAAGTGGTGCCTGTGTACAACACAAACAAAAAGGGACTGTCAAAGTAATCTGCAAAACTGGAAAAAAAAGGCAGAGTTTGGCAGTGCCCATATTCCCAGGGAGCCGTGAGTAGTCATTATCAACTTGACTTCGCTTTCTTAATCTTCCCTTCCTTCTGCCTGAGCAAGACATCGAATCAACAAATGGATTCTTAAGGAAAAAAATGTGAGGATAATGGAAATATCAGTATAAAATCAATACACCAACTTAGAAGGTAAAAAAAAATATGTTTACAGACTAATCTTAAATCCCCAGGACCAAAGATACTATCACTTATTAGGCCTTTATCCTCATTACAGGAATCAATCTTCCACCAGCTGAAAAAGTTACCTACCATTTCATTTTTTTATAAAGGCTTTTCCTTTTACATCCAGGTAGATTTAAAGTCTCTTATGGTTTCTTAATCATTCACTGCATAAAGGTGGTAAATACAATTTTTAGAAAGTAAATGACAGTCAAATTTACACATTTTACAACTTGCAATTGAAAAATTGATTTTTGTGACAACCCTTTAAGGACTATAATAAAACTTATTCTGCCAAATATAGACCCGGTGTGCCTTCTTTTGCAAATTGGAATTCATGAAATCAATTAAAATATGAATAGGTATTGCAAACTGAAATTGGTTTGCATTCTGAGCAGGGAAGCCTACAGGAATACAGGAACACTGCAATACTTCTCTTGAAAAGTAAACTCTAGCATTTATAAAATGTGTCATTTCCCACATGATTAACAGAAGCTAGACTCCAAGAATGCATACATACCCTGTCACCCTGGTTTAGATTTAGAACAAGCGTTATGCACGAACAAAAATCCTTCCCCCAAATGGCGCTCTGTCTAGGCAATATTGTTAGTAAAACTGATCTGAACAAACGCATCTCCCTGACCAGAATACACCTCAAAGTTTCTGAGATTTTGCAGACAGTGGAGCTGGAGAGAGATGCAGTGATATTGGCAAGTGACTTCATAACCCATGAAGAAAATCAAACACCTGAAGTCTGATCACATTTGTACTGGTAGCACAGGTTGGATTTCCTCAGAGGTGAGGGGAAGAGTATGAGAGTCATTCGATGCTGCCATGCAAAGGGACAGAAGGGTGTGCACAGCCTGTTTCAACTTACTGAAATCTATAAAATGCTTTGGTGTGTTCCCATGATGGAAGATGGAGAGATGTCCATCTTACACTTTAAGAAAGCCCAGCCTGCTCATTCTATTCAATGCTACAGGGGATACGTTGGCAGAATGTCATAAATTTTGAAGTAATTTTAACTTTCTCACAGGTTTTTTATTTTGCCTCAGAACAGGAGGACACAATTTGACACAGGTAAAATATACTCTCAAGTATATTCAAATAGGACTTCTTTTTCTTGCAACCACGAGGACGTGGCTGTGTAGCCGCAAAGGATGTACGAAGAAGTAGATTGTCAAACATACTTGCATCAGGAAAGGGAAGGTTCATTTCTCTCTGCTTGTCAGTGAGAACTTTCAAAGATAAAACCATACAGATCTTATTTTCATTAGCTGGATATAAACTATGCGATAGTCACAAGAAAAATAAGAATATATTTTTATATCAGAGAAGGCAAATTTTTTATTTGTTTCCTTTTGTTACACGGAATTCCTAAAATGGATCAATAAATGAATCTCTGTTGTGTACACATTGTAATACAATAGCACCAGAGAACCTGAGAGGTATTGCATGTCCTTAATTCTAGGGATAAAAAGGGCGTATACTGACTTCTGCAGCCTCAGGAACTCATTGTCTTAAAATAAATCAGGCAAAACGGGACAGAGAAATTCAGGGAGGTGCAGTGACCCTGTTTTGGCCCCACAGCAGGCTGATGACAAAGGCTGGAGTAGTGCATAATGTGTTAATTTGAACATGGCAATTAAATTTTTACATTTCTGGAGTCAATGTCAATACGAGGAAGTCATGCTTACTGATTTTTCTGTTTGAATAGAAGGCATGACTGTTTCAACTCTCCTCCAGAGAGTCAACAATTACCATATTTTTTATTTGCTAGATATATTAGCAAGACTTTTTTTAATGAATGTTCTTATTTTGCATTTTCTGTAGTTCTCAAGACTAGAAAATATTTTATTATAGATCTATGAATCAGTATTGTGTCTTACTGCAACTGCTGGCATTACTGTAGCTGACAAAACTCCTAAGGATATGTGTTTGTGTGCTCAAGCAGTTGAACTTTTAGCCTCACATGTATGGATCAGGCCTATTTGTCCTCCACCCTTATTGCACTTTTTCTCTTTTTGTCTTTTCTTACAGAAATTGCTCTTCAAAACTTAC
Source organism: Pandion haliaetus (assembly GCA_013401275.1). Taxonomy (NCBI): domain Eukaryota; kingdom Metazoa; phylum Chordata; class Aves; order Accipitriformes; family Pandionidae; genus Pandion; species Pandion haliaetus. Next base: position 41,679 of record VYZV01012085.1, on the reverse strand, counting down.
ATACAAAGGAAACGTAGGTGTAAATAATCCTTTCTCCTTGCAATTCCCCATGTGCTAGAGCAGAAATGACCAAAGTTCTGATTATGGTGTGTAATCCTCTGTGCACCTAACGTCTCTGCCAAAAATCTTCCTTAGCAACAGATTGGGGTTAAAGAAGCACATTTTATTTCATCCAAAGTAACATTATTAACTGTACCATCACAGAGCTTATATGTAGTGAAGCAATTTCCTAATGCCTTTCCCTCCAAGGCAAGTATTTTGCATGCCTCACATCCCAGTGCCTGGTTTCCTGGAATTGGAGATTATCTCATAAGAGATCACTCATGGTTGGCAATTTGCAGTAAACCCGTAAAAGTTCAAAAGGCCAAACTCAAATTTGAATAGTAGGAAGTTATATATTTTTGATGCACTGTGAGTACATTAAGCTAAAATGTCCAAGTAGGATGTCTTTCCTACTCCTTTTCCTCTCTCCCAGAAAGGACCCTGAAAGCAAAACTTTATGTTAAAAACATTATGTTCTCAAAAGAAAGTAATAGAAGCTGCCTTTCAAGCCCAGTATCAGGACTGTAATTCTGAGATAAAATCTGCTACGTAACTTCAAACTTGGAAAACATAAGACATATGTTTTATGCATCGGACAAAATAAACATTTCCTCTCTTAAAAAAAACCACAAAACCACAGAATATTTTTGTCACTCAGGCATTTAATTAAAATTTCAAAAATAGATTAATTGTAATTGAAAATGTAATAAACTATAGTTTGGGATTTTTTTCCTAGGGAAGTCTAAATTAGCATAGTTAATGAAATTACTTTACTTTTTTGCTTTGTCAGTAAACTAAATCCCTTCCACAGCTTTCTATTTGAAAAAACCCCAAATAATCTGCTAAAGCAAATGATCTGCTTTTTCATGCAGGGATTACAAAAGCTATTAAGGCAAATTCCAGTGAACTACATCAACAGTACTTTAAAATGAACTTTTAACACCTTACAAATGTTATTTTCTTGGAAAAAAATGACACTAGTTTCTCTAAATGTCAGAGATTTAAACCGTGGTAAGGTAGAGTCAGTGGTTTTATGAAGTGTATTATCTTCTGGATACCGGTTTGGTGAAGATTTTAAAACCATTATCCCTCACTAAGCTCACAAGAATTGCTAAGAATGCCTATGAGCTCATTTGAAGCTGATCTGTAGCGTAATAAGGAAAGACAATATATTTTCTGTTAACCGTCAAACTAGCATGAATGAACTAAGCCACTCTGGCCAGGTTTGAGGAATGTGGAAAAAAGCTGCCTGTAAAGACCAAAGAGGAGTTCGCCTCTAATGCCACAGTGCTGGGCAAATACCAGTGAACAGGTTTCGGTTCCATTCTCTGTTCCGTGCCAATAGCTCGGCGAGGCAGATTCTCCCTCCCCATCAGTTCTTCGATGTGTCGAAGTTGTCCGTCGTTGTGGCCGAACTGGAGCAAAACGTTGTTACAGTGCGTGCGGGTGGGAGACCGTGCAAGGTGCGGAAGGATTCTCAGCGGTTTTCTCGGTTCCTCAAATGTTCAGCAAAATCTGACCTCAAAATCGCAAACAGGGAATAGAGAGTAAAGAAAATACTTAAGCACTTGGGAAGGCAGAGGATGTACGGGTAACTGAAACAGAGCTCCACTGGCATTTCTTTTTCCTAAAAGATTTTGGTTTCATTTTCAAAAATGCATAAATATGTATGTTTCAAAAAATGCATTTAAAACCTAGTTTTGCATGAAAGCATTTTGTTTCAACAAAATCAAAACTTTACATAACATTGAACTTAAGAGTGATTTCAAAACTAACATTAAAATATTTCAGTCCCTTAATGTCAAGACGCATATTTTGTGCATGTCTCTTTTTCCTTCTGCGTGACTTCTTTGAAAAAATTAGCATGATTCCAGAAAGCATATTTATTTTCACACCAATGGGAAAATGTAATCAAAGATTTTCTGACCAAATCTAAGAGACATAATTGAAAATACGATTTTTAAAGATGTGAAAATAACATTAATTTCAGTGTGGATGTCTTTTGGGGGG
>VYZV01012085.1:12556-39609 GCA_013401275.1 Pandion haliaetus | reverse complement strand
GGGCAGTTTAGCAAACAATTTTATTCAAATTTCTATCCTTTCCTACTTTTAATAGAGCTTTTGTTTTTTCTTAGCTGACCATGCTGTTTATCCTCCTTATGGTACTATATACATCCTTGCACATTTTTTTTGCAGGGTAGTCTGAGCACAGGAAAAAATCGACATGTGTATGCAATGTATTTTATACATCTTTGATGTATAGAAGAGAGGTCAAGATATTATCAAATCCCTTTTCTTTTGCTAGTTTTACTGATTTAGTAGTTACAGTAAGACACTTCTTGCCACCTTTCTAAATGAAAGTACACAGTCTTATTGGTTAATACATTTGCATTTAAATTATTTGTTAATATAGACAACATGTTAGTGTGAAAATCTGTTTTTTTAAACTAAGCCTTATCATGAAATGTGATATTTTTATGGTAGACCTGTCTATCAAATGACAAACGGTTGTCATGAAAAATGTGTGCTGCTATTTGAATTGTAATCATTTCATCTTAATCTTACTTTATTAAAAACAAACAAAAAAAACTTACTAGGTTAGAAGTTGTACATGGAGAATCTATTTAAAATCAAACTGCTGGGAATCCTATTTGAATATTTCCAGCAGAGAACATAATTTTCTAAATTAGTAAGAAACAAAGATGTTTTAATGTATTCAGAAGAAACAAAACAAAAACAAAATTCCAACTGAATTTATCATCAGAAACGCAGCTCTGTGACTGAGTAGCTGTGGGGTAGATAGCAGCACATTTCTAAATGAATTATCAGGAAACATCACTTTATTTGACGCTTCAAGTAAGCTTTTTTTAAAAGATGGATTACTTTGTTTTGAATATTTTAAACCTCACATCACTAACATTTTGACATTTTTGGTTGTTTCAGAAGTTGAAGTGTCTCAAGGCTTTAGTTTAAAGGCAGAGTTCTAGTTTTATTTTTTATTTCATACTTCCAATTACTTTTATTAAAATGAGTAGTAATATTGTTATTTTATGTGAATATTGCCAAAAAGTCTAGAATTGCCAAAGGTAAGACATATCTAGGGATTAGGCATGTGTTGTTGGTTATGGGGGGACTGCTAATATTTTCATAATGAAAATGTGGGGATCATGTCTATTTTCAGTGGCATGTGGCTTGTTTATAAAAAAAAAATATGATTTGTAGTGAAACAGACACAAGTCTATTATTGACTCTTATTCATCTACTTTTATGTCTTCTAGTATTGTAAAATCATCTCGCTTGCCAATCATTATGACTTTAATATCATAACAGAAATGGAAGGATAGGAAGCATTAATATTATAAAATTTAATATATTCATATATAGGAGACTGCAGCAAAGAAGTTTAGGCTTTCATTCATAAAAGAAATGCCTACATAATTTCGAAAATCTGCCTATAAATGCTTGGCTTTAAACTTACACAGACAGTATGTACCAAAAAAATAAAGTGAACCCAGACCTTCTTCAGCTACCTAACTTAAAAGAAGCCAATTCTCTTTACCTTGTGCTTTCATATCTTCATAAAATAATGGGTTTTTTTTAAAAAAAAGCTGAGAAATTAATAAAACTTGGTGAAACTATGGGAAAATAAATTAATAAAGAACATGTGTGTATCCTATCTTGTGACTAGAAACCTGTATCCTTAATTGGTGATAAGGAGCCCATTATTTGTACTCAAACTACAGTCCTAGCTGCTCACTCAGTAAAGGCTCAGAAGTGTGATCAGGAACCTTCTTTAACTGGTTGAGCTGATTTTAGGGAAAAATCTGAATTTCAGCAGCCTCCTTGAACATGCACACTTACGTTTGTTCATCTCTGCCATCCTACACATCTTTATTGTGCCCTGGCGATGCACATGAAAAAATGAATAATCTGCTTTTTTTGATAGACTCTTCCAATTTTGTTTAATGCTAACATAGTGCTTTTGAAAAAGTTACCAGAAGGGTGCTATTAAAATCAAACTTTAATTGAAGGACCCCGCTTGTTCTCACTCTGATCTCATTGGTTTTCTTTCACATGTGACACGTTGCCAGTTTACAGTTCTTGTAATAAGAACTTAAAATAAAAGGTGGAGCAATGGGAAGATAAAAGCCAAGATGAAAGTAGCTTATTGCTTGCAATGAATTCAGCCTGGATCTGATGGCTTTTAGCAAGATAAGTAGCTGAGACTGCTCAATGACAGCAGTCTCTTATTTCTTTACAGTAAAATCCTATTTATCTGAAGGTCTTGGTGCACAGCTTAAGTTCACGGTTAACCAGAAGGACTTGTCACACAGATCCGATCATCAAGATTGCTCTGTACATTTCAAAGTGTGACAGTTAAAGCATTCATCTTTCCTGCACAACCGGTAAAGAAGAGGACACGAGCTGCCACAAAGCTCAGCATGGTAGGTCCCAGAAGCTGCTCCTGCCCAAGGCTAGACTCAGGACTCAATATAGTCAATTTTCAAATAGTGAAGTGCACAGATAAATCCTGGCATAAGCATGCCAACTAATAGCACTACATAACAAACTTAGAAAGACTAAAGAAAAGGCTGCTTCATTCAAATGAAATTGCAAGGAAAACCTTGTACATAGAACAAAAATACCCATGTTTCACTACAAGGTATCAAGCTTTACTAAGACAGTGCCCTCTAAATCTTTCCACTGCTTTATTTCCCCTCCAGGTAGTCGCCTGTTGTAAGTCTCTCAGCCTACATTTTCCCCTCTGTTGTGACATTTCTGCCTTTGTCTCTGTGACTAATGCTGACTTTGCTACCATTTGGTCATCTAAATGCAGTGCTACAATTAAGATTGCATCTTTAACATTTCTATTAAATTACAGTGTTCAAGTTCTTCTCTGTTTCTCTAAAGCATCTATACACCTTTAAGTACTGACAAATAGCTGTGACTCAGGTATCAATTCATATACCCCTGAATGTAAAACAAGCATTAGACTGTCCTGTCAATGTCTAGGGCTGACTTCACGCTGATAAACTGAAAATTGGTATTTATAAATCAAAATCTGGGTGGAAGAGTAGTCTTCACAAACACAGGTTTGCCAGCTGCTGGGACTAAGGAGGATTGTGGCTGTGGCAAACATTCTGTGAGGTGCTGTGCACACCTGCTTTGCACCTTCGGTGGAGTGATGCTTGCAGAGATGTCTGCAGGGGCTGCTGCTTTCGGTGGTCTTGCCTGTCACAATGGAGGGTCTGAAAATACCACCCTCCGCGGAAGTGAACCAAGGGTGATCTGAGACAAGCCATGACTGCAGCAGTCCTTTGGCTTGAGTCTAGGTAACTGTGTCTACCAGCATTGGTTTCACCCTCTATGAACACAACATTCCTTATTCTTTTAAATCCTACAAGAACTGATGCTACTTTAAACTCTTTTCGCTCCTGTACTGTTTCACTGTTCCTGCCTGTGGTGAGTTTACTACAGCTAAATCTTCAAGCTACAAGAATATCACAATCTAAGATGGTGGTTTTTCTGTGAACAACAACCAGATTAACTGAACATATTGTTCAATGCAGTACTGAAAGCCTGCTGTCCGTAATTTCTTGAAAGAATTGAGAATCACTGCAAAAAATTTAGAAACTGTTTTGCATAAACCAATTCATTAACAATGGCCAAGTCAGATCCTGGCCTTGTACAACTTCTGCAAACAAGCTGGTGCAAACTTCTGCAAAGTGTGAAATGCCTTTTGAAGCACTTTAGCAGTTTCACGGTTTCTTCCCTCAAGACTTCTGTAAAGAAATCTGGCTTACGAGGAAAGACTAGCATCTGTATTAAGAAGATAAAAAAATAGTCTTCAAAATCCACCTCTAAAACAGAGCTTAAAATCTCCATCACACTTGCTGTCATGATTTAACAATATGAATTGAGATTTCAGTCTTGATATGTGCTAACACCAGCAGGCTTATAATTTCTTCCTCATTCTTGGGGCTACGTGGATGGAGGACTCCTCAGTGCCAGTCAAGTAGCACTGCGGGATCCAGAGCCTTCAGGATCAAGTCCACTTGCAGGGCTGGGATGTAAGGTGTTTCTCTCACACCATTTTGATGTTGGGCCAGTACACAGCATGAACAAAGGTTTTTTTACCTAGTCTGAAACCTGGTATTTTAGTTGTACAGAAAATGGAAACCAAGTCAGGCTACTGAGAGGATGGAACATAACACGTAGGGATAGAAATAGACACATCAAAACTTAAGAGAGAGGAGAAAGGTAGGAGACATCAGAGATTCTGAAAACTCATTCCAGTATGTTCGTCATACAAAGAAGAGCAGAGGTGCTAGTTTGTTACTCCATGGCTTGGAAAGACATTGCCATACGATACTGAGATGCCTGGTGGTGTTTACCGACCTTTTTGCATCTGCCTTTACTGAAAAATCATCACATGAAAGTAGATGATATCAATCAAGCAAGTAAAAGGCTATTGCAAAAAGTAAAGGAATAATCTGTTCCCTACATATCATGGTAGGTATGACGGTAGTAGTGGGCTTGAACTGCACCAGGAGGGATTCAAGTTAGGAAACAGGAAAAGCTTCGAAAGACGAGTACGGATAATGAGGGACTGGATTAATTTGCCTGGGGAAGTTTTGGAGTCTTCATCTTTGGACCTGTTTTAGGGCAGCTCAGGCAATCATTCGTCAAGAATAGTTCATGATAGGAATGGCATCTGTCACAATCTGTCTCTGCCCTGGGGCAACAGGAAAGTCTAGATGATGCTCGAGGCTCCTTCCGTTCTTATTTTTCTATGACTTTTACAGTTTACTCTTATTCAGAGAGCTAATAAGCAAGATTGTAGCTACTGGCTTTTTGTTACATGCATACCTGCAATTTCCAGAATTCCTGATTGCCTTTGGGAAGAATTATATGGCTATTGCAGCTACGTCAATAATTTTTATATCATCTGCGGGACAAGTTAGCATTTGTAAACAAACATATTGTCAGACAAATTGAAATCAGTCTTTCCTTTGACTTCAAGAGGAGCTCAATAGATTCAGGCAACTGAGTTGGCAGCTGGTGTCCCAAGGCTCCCTTTGTAGTCAGCACATAGACAGGCACTTTCAGGGAGCAACTGAGAGCATGAGAGTAATTTATGTGCTCTGAAGACTAGCCAAATAACTGAGCAGGTTAAGTAAATTAAATTGGAAACCAGTAGTTGGACAGTGTTAGTGCTCTCCTTCCATAGCTTCATAATGCTTAAATTACCAAGCAAGTGGCTCTCATAAATAACCAATACTTAAAGAGAAGAGATGAAAATATATTGTGGAAAAAGTAGCAAGAAATTAATCACATTCACAGAGTTTATAGATTTTGCTGCAATCTCTGCTCCCATTTCTGTGCAATAAATAATACCAGAACAAACTAATTGTTTTGCCTAACAACTCAATGTGAAAAATCTCTAAAATAAGCTGGCTATGTAAATATCTAGTCAAGAGTAAGAGAAAGCAAACCTACTCTATTTTGGCTCCCACTCAGACTGGTAGTAAAAATAAGATAGCGTTAAATAAATATGGTTTAAGACTTTTTAGAGGTGTTTTATAGGAAGAACAAAGTAAACGCACTCACCATCCCTTCTTTCAAGTCTTTTTGAGTTATAGATTCCCACTTTTACCTTACAGAGTTAGAAAAAAATTAAAGAATACAGAATAAGGTTTATCAAGCCTTCAGCTTCCTGGTATGCATCAATTACATTTATCCTAGGATCAAGAGGTCTCCTGTTTCCGTCCATAAGGTCCAATATTCTATGCTTATCTAACAAGGTTTAGCTGAGTAACTCCTTGACACTGAGGGAATGTTGATGAGTGACAAAATAACATTTCCTTCATACTATCCACTAAAACAATCATTCAGAAGACTGTCAGGTACCATTCTGCACATGGAGGAACTGTGTAAAGAGTAAGGAGCAGGCTGTGACTGAACAGCCCAAGAAAGAACCCAGGACTGTCTTGTTTATCTGTTTTTCACAGGATAAGTGTATCATCATTGGATCAAATTTTAAAATGGCTATTTATATTCCATCTCACTATTTCAACTGGATATTACATTTCACTGAAACATTTATTCAGCACAGCCTCACTAAGCCACTGGGTAACCAGCCCCCCACTGAACAGTGAAAATTGAGAGTTTAATAGAAAAAAGAAAATGTTTGCTATGTACAAGTAATGGGAAAGCCCACACAATTCTCAGGGACTGCAATTGGAACTGTGATATTTGGAACTACTAAGTACAGCCACGAGAGAGTTTTGACCCATTTAATTAAAAGGATACATGCCATATTAATACTGTCATGCCTGTGTAAATTAATCTAAACATCCATATTTATTCTTTCATAAATACTCCTTTAAATATACAATTCCTATGGATGTAAAAAGGTTTTAGTTGCAGTATGAAATGCAGTAACAAAATTGCTCTACTGTTTTTTTTTGTCAACCAGCCTGTGAAGTCTTTGTCACAGTGGCAAAAGTATCTCGGATGGGACTTCCCTTCTGGGTCTTCCTTGTGCTGAGGGGGCTCAGCGTCACTTCCCCAGGCACCCAAATACAAAGTGCTGCATATTGAGGGCTTTATTGCACCCTGCTGCTGCTGCAAGGGAAGGACTGCTTCTCCCCAAAACCTCTCATAAAAAGATACCACTTCTGGGCTGCTGACAGGAACGTTTCACGCTGCCCGTGCTAGTGCCCTGCAGAGTTATGGAGGTTAACAACTTCCAAAGCTTAGATAATGCTGCAGGAATTGGTGCTGAATAAATAATTCGTATCTACTTTTTTTTATAACTAAAAAAAAGGAAAAACTTGTGTAGCTTGACTCAGTTTCAAGCAACTGTTAGAGTATTTGATTTTATCATAAATGTCATTTTTGCCCATTTATTTCTTCTGGCAGCAGGGCCTCTTCCAGAGGCTTGACGGCAGTATAATGGAAAGCTAATAAACAGATCAGTACATTGTTTTCATTCTTTCCAGATGTTTCCTTCATTATGCCAAACACATTACTTCCTAAGCAGAAAGCCGCAAAGAGTCCGAATTTTAGTATCTCTTACAAGACAAGATGTGCAGTTCAGAAAACAGTGTGCATCCTTGTTTGGCTGGAAGAAAATAGTTTCCATTATGATTATTCTGGCTGGGATGGGATATGCATCAATAGACACACTTAACAAAAAAAAAAAAAGAAAAGAAAAATGTCCTATGAAGGACTTCAAAGAAACCAGATACAGAAAATCTTATTATATGCATTTTTTACTGTAGATGGGACAGCTACTAAGCTTGCTACTTCTTCCCGACATCCACAGGTACCCAGCAAATGCATTCGGTTAGTGCTGCTTACTATTGTAGTGCTACCACTAGCTGTTTTAATCACAGCAGGCTAGACAGAAGCAATGTCAACAAGCACTCTAAAATCTCACTGTGTCTGAATTTGGAGTGTGGTTGCTGTTTTATAGGGTCTAGGTGCAAAACTGTAAATGATGTTCTCTACCAAATGGTGGAAGAAAGGATTATACATGAACATTCAAACTTTTAGTAACGAATTGAAAAGCCTGGGGCTCATTTGCCACAAGAAAAATTAGTAAAACCAAAAGCATGAATAAGCTCTATTTCCTGCCTTTATGTTCTGTTATGTAACCCATTTTCGGTTTAGAAATTAGGCCATGAGAAGTTACTGTATTTCAAAGTAGTTCAGCTGGCATTTGCATATGACTATAGAAACACTATATTAACCTATTAGTACAGAGGTTACTTCAAAAGTCTTGTCATTATCTTCTTGTACAGTTGTCATAATGTTTTGTGATATAAATATGTGGGATAAGTAAAATCATTTTAAGAAGATTCTGAGAGGTTTTCTTCCTTCGAAATTTGCTCATCCTGAAATGCCCAGCTTTAAGCCAGGTACCTATTTTCTCACATGAAATCTTTAAATAGTCTGTTTGTCACCTTCCTATTTTATTGAGGTCTTTTTGTGCAGCCCTGGATTTTTGGTTTAACCTCTTAGAGTGAAACCTGCAGCCTTATCATTTCATTTCATTCAAGAATATAGAAGCCATCATTCTGCAGAGCTGGCAGCTTTTCTGCTTCAGAGCTCATGTAATTTAGTTGGGTCCTCTAATAGGGTTATATTTCATATATGTTGAATACACCCTTTATGCTTGTGTTACTCCTCAGAGAACTTACAGATGAAAATAAAGTCATTTATTGCATAAGGAATAGTGACTGTATTGGCCATTAACCTCAATAACTTGCATAGACTATAGTGGGGCATATAAAATACTCATAGCAGTAAGATCTGAATCAGTACAAGACGTTTATTCAAGCCAAAATATTGCTTATGGAAAGGAGCCCACAGATTTCTGTACTATTCTATGCTGCCATCTTCTTCAGCCAGGTAATTTGTGTTCTGCTATGTACAATATTTGAATGTCATGCCTCAGGCAACTTATTTTCTTACAATGGTTTCTTCTTCTCCTACAAAAATAGTACTGAAAAAAATATTATGCAAAATACCTGCTGTGCTATAATTAACTTATAAATGAATTTTTGTCCATTAGTATTGTACTTACAACTTTAAATGCAATTATAATAAAATAACTACTGGGATATATGTTATACTGATTATACGAAAAACAATTATCTAAAAATTAAACCCATTTCACATCCATTTTGCATGTAAGAACATACTCAACTTTTTATTTTTTTAAAACTTTTGAAAACTATATTAGACTTTCAAAACAAGAAAAAGGAGAATGCTTCCATGATCAACTTCCAAGCCTTTGGTTTTTGTACACTTGCATGATAAGACAGGCAACTTTCCTGGTAATAAACAATTGCTTTCTGCAAGAACCCTGCCTCCTCTGGTGCAGCAGGTTTATGGTATTGTTTGAGTGTGGTGATGTACAGTTTTTTCCTCCATTATTGAAAGTATCCCCTCATCTACTGCTTGCTTATCACTGTCTCAGTCTTGAATTAATTTCCTTGACAATATTTATGTAACGATCTGGAAAAAAGATCTTAAATTTCTACTCCAGAAGGGACTTTGGTAAAGACCTCAGAATTACGCACCGCTCTTTGTGAATGCCCCAAACCTCTTCAGTCTTGACACAATTCACATGCTTAGTTTTTAATCCACATGTAAATCAACTCTGTATCTACCAAGATGTTCTTCCACCTGCCTCTTTCCAGGGACTCACTTCAATGAGTTTTCTTAGAAAATAGCTACTGGACAGAGTCTGGTCCAGAATGTAATGATGGGCAAGGTTGATCATGAAATGGAGATGTCATCCTTTTTAATGGTGTGTGGTGTCAGTAACAATAAAAGTCTCCTAATCCTTAAGGAATTCTAAATTGTTTTGTGCAAAATGAAACAACTCTAGATAGGAAGGTACTCACTACAGAGGGCAGCTGGTGACTGATTTTGTCTCCCACATGCTTGGCAATATTTCTGACTGCTGTATGTGTGCTTGGATGAAGGTACTCTCCTTTCATCGAACCGTTTTTTGGTGGAAACAGTTGTCATTACTCAGCTTTGAAGTTACCAGTTGTACATGGTTGATCAGGAGAGGGTTCAAGCCTGGACTGAAAGGAGGTCTTTGGATTAAAGTTCTGTCAGGACCTCCATCAGCTTCCTGCCCCAGACGCCTCCTCTTCCAAAGTGACCCAAACCTGGGCCTCATTTTGAAGAGCCTAACTTCACCCATATTTGGCTGGGTTTGCAGCTGAGGTTGCGGATGTTGGGGGCATTTACAGGCTCAAAGCAAAATCACTCTGGGCATTCCTGATCAGCAAGAAATGTTTGGTAAGTGCTGCCAGCATATGATTGCAAATCTTACTTGCCAGATGTTGCTTTTCAAATGATTGCTGGCAAATAAACTTCTTAGGGAGCCCAAAGTTAAGAGTAAGCTTTTGTTGAAAGCAGTTCTCAGCAACTGATTAAATGTTAATTATCATTCTTTTGTATGGTCACATGTTCATTCTTTAGACCCAATTTCCAGTTTTGGATATTTGTTGTTAAGACGTGGATATTTGGCCTTTTTTGTTTCCTTTTATATGTAATACATTTTTCTTTACCACCTATCTTTAAGGAGGGAGAAGGTGATACTGTTCATTTTCTGAATTGGAAACTGGAATAAAGGGAAGAGAGGCAAAATTGTAGGCTCTATTTAAGAGTAAATTTGAAGACTTATAAATAAGCAGAGGTCTTGTCAACCTGATTTGCAAAGCTTGAACTAAAATCTTCTGAGCATCAAACATCAGATTTGGGTAGCCAGAAACTCAGAAATAAGTAGTGAGAATTTCAGTTAATGTGACCTTCTCATTATTTCTTTGAAAGGCAGAAGTACAATCAAATTTTACAAAGTAGCAGTGAATCACCATAAACATGAAACATATTTAGCCCAATTTTCTAAGAAATGATTGTGCCCATGTCTGTGCATGCACATTTGCATCAGTCCATTTGTTGAACTTACTGATCAATTTAAACTAAGACTTGACAAGAAAGCAGAGATTTCAGAAATAACAGAGGTAGTTATTAACCTACAGTTACGGTTAATAGTTAACTACAAGTTTTCAAAAAAGAGGATGCTGGAAAAGGCTACTGGACCTTATGAAGGAAGAGGGAAAACTAAAACATGAGCTTATTTGTTTTTCAATTTCAGAGTATCTGCATGGCAGAGGAATTTCAAACCAGAAGACATGACACAAATGCACTCGAATACATTAGCATTAATAGTGTTGTTTCTGTTTGTGTGACACTGTCTGTTAAACTACTGTCTCACAAATTTTGCAGCAGGAGATAAGAGGTCCCATGAAAGCCTCTTGCAGTGTAGGACCTGATTTATTACCTCTTCAGTCTGCACTGTGAACTGAATGAGGCATGGGCTATGGAGGGAAAAAAAGAAAAAGGTGCTGTGCTTATGTATTAAAAACATGGGTAATGAAAATGCACACATCAGTGGGTTCTGTTGGTAACTTGTCTTGGTTATTGCATCTAAGTGCATGTGTGTGTGTGTGTGTGTGCACACGTGTATGTTTTTTTCCAGAGGAAGCACGGTAACAGTCAGGGATGACGCTTGCCTTAGGGATAATGAAGCACCTCCCCAAGAGAAGCTTATAACACCCACTAAAATCTCAGTCTCCTTTTAGTCCTGCCTTAAATGCAAAGCACAGATGTGCCAGCACCAAGCCTAACACTGCAGCACGCTGGGTCAGGAAATACCCCCTGCCTGTGCTGCAGTCCTCAGTGGAGATCCTCATCAGCTAAAGGGCATTATGGCTTCCACTACCAACAGGAAAAATATTGATTGAATGCTGCGGTCTCCTCCCCCAGGCATTACCAGTCGTGTTGGAATATCGATATCAACCCTACTGTCACTGACAAAGTCAGTGGGAGCTGTAGGGATGAGCTGCTAGCACCGCTGTGCTGTGGTCCCACACCTATTTGTTAGTCAGAGAAGACCTTGGAGGCTCAGGAATGGTGGTCTCATTTCCCCGCCAAACAAGGAACTGGGGCTCATAGTCGAACACTGTGACCTCTTACTCCTGTAAGTGAAAGCTTCAAATAATGTCCTGCTCTGCCTCTGAAGCCCTCAGACAGAGCACGTTTGTTTGCTCCTGGAGATGCAGTCTTCTTGTCAGTGCAGGCTACAAAGTAAAGGAGCATTCATGTAGCATGAATTACATTCATGAGATTCGTTGTATGCTGGCATTTCCACAACTGTTGTCTCTAAAAGCAAGTAACGTGAATCACCACAACAATGATTCCTTAAAGACTGCTTCTTTCTACCATGATGTTTTCTATTTTTCTGTGAAATCTTAGAAATTAAACTGTTCTTGGTAATTGGGTTTAAACTCTTCTAAACTTAAAGCTTGTTTGCATACGTGCAGTTGGAACACACCTGCACCCAGAACACTGCTTTCCATTAACAAAAACAGCTATTTTCAATAATTACGTGCATGATCATAGCATATGCGAGCTCCCGAATCACATTCACTTTTTACAAATGTTACATCTACATGTTAACTTACACCTTTTTGTAACCAGTATAGTAGATAAAATTTCCCATATTCATGATTTCTTAAATTAGCTTTCACAGAATTTCTACGCTTATTGAAGAGACATGTAACATATGTCATATTGATCCCAACAGATTTTAGGGGCAGGCTGTGGCACTTAATCCAGAAAAGGCCAATGCAAATACACACCAACTCAAGATGTGCTTCTGGAAGCAAAATACTTCATAATAAATACTTTGAAAAGGGAGGCACAATAAATGTGAAGGTGTATTTACCTAATCTCTCTAAAGGTAGCCAGCTATGCCACCTTCACATACAGACAAAAAAAAAAGTTGAATAAGGAATGGTCCCACACTCTTCTCCCATACTCTTTTAATTCTTTTTCAGAGAGGAGGATTGCATAGGAAGATGAAACATCTTATTAGCTGATTGATAATGTTAGAAAGCCAGACAAGTTTTCACGCCCTGAGTTCCATTACTAGAACATAAATAAATAAATATATAGCTAGATACATAAATAATTATTCTAATTATTGTCACTGTTGAGTCTGGCTTCTTTTGATTTCATGTCGCGTGGTCATCAATACAATTACCTTCCTGTTAGGCATAATCTTTAGACCACCATGGCTGTAAGAACAGTACAAATAGGTAAAAGGAAAATACTTAATTTTTCTAGTTCTGGATGGCTTATATGACTCCAAAAAATAGTCAGTACCAACAAACCCTGGTCAGTGAAATTTCATACATTAGGCTGTAGAAATTGAATTTAAAATATAATTTTACACCTCTTAAATATACTAGCTTGTTGGTTTGGTTTTTTTTTTAATGCTCTAATAATCTCAATATGATAGAGAAAAAACAGCATGGCTTCTAAAGGAGTAGAAAACAATGAATCTGTTCCACTGGAATCCTTGACTTCAGGAGAACAAGGCTATTTCATTTATTTGTCCAGATTTTCAAAGACACTTTGATAATAAGTGTATCAAAAGGCTAAGCAAAAATATGATGCTATACTTGCATTTGAAGAGTTTGAATTTTATGCTATAAACAATATACCAAGAATAGTAATGGAATAGCATCAAAACATACATCTTTTTAAGTGGCTTCACAAAGATACACCTCCTAAAGGTAATTATTTTCCTTTTGAAGATATTTGTTCCATCAAATCCGCACTGTAATGTATTGTTCCCACAAACAATAGTGGTTTAGAGTTTGTATTTGATTAAAGCATTGCACGAAAATGTGGGATAGTCTATAGAATGAGAAAAGAATCCCCACTGCCTTTCACATTTGATGAACGAGGAGCTGCTTAGTTACCATAAGTGCTCCTCTCTGAGACACTTAGCAGCATGATGCGGCACACTTGGACCATGGCAAGTTACAGGATTTATATACGAACAGGCTTGAAGACTGGAAGTGACTGATGTGACCATCCTGTCTGACCTTCTATACCTCAAGTGACAAACATTCTCAGAAACAGGATTAGTGCCAGAACTCGAAACATATTTCATTGCATTTTGAAAACAGAATTGTCATCTCTCCTGGGAAGTCTGTTTCAATGTTTAATTGCACTTTCTGCTTGGAAATTGTGTCTTATTTAATCAAGTCATTGGATCTTGTTATGACTTTTGCCTGTCATATCGAAAAACTTCTCCTTAAACATCTTTTCCATATGTAAGTACCAGAGTATCGAGTAAGTTCTTGATCTCCTTTATGATAAGATGAAAGGAGGAGTTGATATCAGAAGAGCAGGCCAATGTGCTGCAATCTAAGATAAAGAAAAAAAAAGGCATAATTACATAGAAGGCTAATTTCTATGCTATGTAGGAATATTGGTGAGGAATTGAAATAGGCACCAGTGATATGACACCAGGAAAAAATCCACAGACACCTGAAGATTTTGGGGACTTGAGAAGCAATAGAGAAAGTACGTGGAGGATCTTCTCACAAATTTCTCTTCAAACAATGGGAAACAAAAGCATATTGGAGTTGACTCCTTAGTTAGGTAAACAGTATTCCAGGGACAGTTTCTTTCATACAACCAGAAAAGACAGTATTTATGCTTCTGGTGCAACACAAAACTTTTAGACAAACCTCTTTCAAATACATAAGTTAAAAAAACATTTCAAAAGGCAAAAGGTAGAGAGGCACAAGTTCTACAGCTTTCTTGACCCAAAAGTGCGTGCCTGTTTTGAGCAGTTGTGCATCTCAAACCCTTTCATCCTTTTTTTCCCCTTAAAAGAGAGAGGACATAAACTCAACTTAAAGTGGAATATATTTCCTGGAACGTGAAGGGTCAACCACATATTCACTGGCATCAGAGTTAGACTGTGCCTTTAAAAATGGAGACACCATGGTAGCTTCATAATCTAATTTTGAATCCTTATGGATGAAAGTAATTATCATTATTATTGAATTTTATCCATTTAGAGTGTGTCCTCTAGGGTGTTGCACTAACTGACTTTTCTATAACTGCAACTGTATTTTTATGCATTGTCAGTCATATTAATAAATAAACATTATAATTATAATGCTGCCAGCTGGGACTACTTTAGTTAAAGGTCATGTTTTGTTCAAAAGGTATATAGTTTAAACGTTGTCAAGTTTAGAATTAAGAGGATAAAATGCAATTAAGCTTCCTTTTATCTCAACTGTTCTCCCTGAAATTATTCCAAGATGACTTTCGTCAAAAGCATAAGCAAACTCACCTTCTAAAGTTAGGTTTCAGGTGTTGTGTGTTGAAGCCTTGTGAAAGACTATTCCTTCATGACTAAACAAGACATTTTAGATAGAAAGAGAAAATAAATTGGAACAAATCTAAACATTTTCCATTGAAGAGACCAAGATTCAGGAGTAATATTCAGTGCAGACTACATGAGCACAGCTGATTCCTGGGTTTTTTCCTCTTTCCCATCTTCATTGAGTTTTAATTACATGTTTACAATATCAAAAGACTGTTTCAAACTGATATGTTAGCCCAGTATGGGATTACCTTCATATTCTAATGGCAGGTTAGAAGATGAAGTCACTAGACAAATCACCAAACTGGGAAAGGAAAGCTAAACAACCTTCACTGCTTAATTCAAATCCACACCATATTATGATAATTGCAGTAAATTGAAGTTGTTTTATAATAGGAATTTTAAAAAACCACCAAGAGCAAGATGAGTCCATCACTGTTCTTAAGGCATTGGCAGGGTTGTATAAAGGGTTTATTCTACTTTTTCCAAGACTTTCTTCATCACTTAAGGCAAATGCCCCAAGGTGAATGGGCGACAGCAAAATTTCTGAAAACTTTATAGCCAGGATACGTATGGTTAGAGAGCTGCCAGAGAGGACACAGCTACAACACAGTGGCAGAGCCTCTGCCAGACATCAGCTTTCTGAATGAATCCAGTTGAGGGAACAAGTTTTAGAGATTCTGGCCAAAAGCCTATGAAGAATACTGTATTTCTGTTTAAAACATTTATTTCTGCAAAACCTACAGTTTCAGGATGAAACATGAGTTCTGAGAATATGAATGGAAAACAAGGGCTTCCAACTAAAGTCAAAGCCAAGCTGGATATGCTGTGGGAACACAGAATTCGCTAAAGTGCAGGGCAAATGAATTTTCTTTCCTATTTATAACTGATGTGTTGAATTTAATTGTCCTGTGCATTTGGCTAACCATAGAGTGATCTGCTTCATATTGGTTTGTCTGACACCAATATGGCTGTAACTTCCACATATTGTTTAATAAAGTTGCTGATTTTCACTCATTCGAGAGCCTCTTGGTGTCACTGTATTTGGAATTTACTGTGAATAGTACGCCGTTAAAAAGGCATGACTGTGTATAAGTGTCTAAAATACAAGACAATGGGATCCAGTAATTGGCTGCTACCTCTAACATTGCTCTGATTTTAGACACTAAGCTGTATCCTTTATTTACACAACTGTTTGATTTCAACCTCATGAGCCGTATTCTCTGACCAGTAGAGTATACTCTCCCTCCTCTGAAATCCCCTGCAAAGTCACACAGAAGGCAGGAAAATCTTAACTATTCTGCGATCTTTTCCTTTGTAAAAAAGAGATTTCTGTACAGGGTCAGAAAAAGAGGATGGAGGGAGTGACAAATCCCCACACAAAGTAGGGAGGACTAGCATACAGTGTTCACTAACAGACACGCCATGAACTCTGGAGATAAATTGTTCTCATACATGTTAGGAAACCTGAAGAACCTGTTCTGGAGACTGCTTTTGCCAATCCACCTTCTCATAAAAGCCACAGCAGAACAACACAAACCACTAAAGCAGTCCATAACATATCTTTGAGGATGCTTGAAGAAGCATATGGTGTGCCTTTTATGCATCCAACCAGGAGCATCACTACATTAAAACAAAATGGTTACTTTTACTGTGATCCCATTAATTGCAATATCTTCCAGCAATGTGTTGGAAACAATGTCATCAAATGGCCTAATCACCTCCTTGGGAGAAGTGCATGTAATTCATGCAGGTATAACTGAAGCTTCATCCTATTAACTAGGGAAAATACAAGTGCTTGGAGGCATTGGGTTGTGTACAAAAAATAACTCCAAAATACAGGGTCAATCTTACACTATTTATTTCGCTATACATTTGCCTTATTTTGAGGAATGAAATGTAACATTAATGACATCAGAGGTATCTTCCTTGGGTTCCCATAAAGGGCCCCCTCTTTTCCTGATTTTGAGAGAAGAAAGTATCTTTAGGACTCCAAAACGAGAAGTGGTTCTGGTGACAGGCTGATGGCAACCTGGTTGCACTGCAAAGCACTTTCCTTTGATTCCCACTGGATGTGGCCTGCAGCGTGACGACTCCATTGTTGGTGAAGGAAAATCCATCTGCTATTTCTTCTGGGCCATAACAAAGAAAGGCAGACTTGAAATTGTGTGCTGTAATATCACTATTGGATGGAAATATTTCAAAAGCTTTGCACACTGAACAAAACTGAGAAAATGTGTGTCGCTGTCAGCAAGTTTCACTTCTCAGAAGTAAACCTGCAAGGCTAAGCATTTTGGGTCACAGTACATAACTGAAAAAAATGAAATGAGAGATAGCTATGCTTGAGCATTAGCAAAAGGTAAGAGTGATGTTAAGTGTAATAAGTTTTAAACACCAGGAACATACAATTGTTCTGAAATCCCATTATGGAGATATATTATTATTAGGTTCTGCTGTTGCCTCTGTAAGGGAAAGTATATAAAATACAAATCAGTGGGCACAAATGTTGGGATGAAATCTTAAGACATCAGTTTCCTAAACAAATTCACAAATCACTTCCTTTGCTTGGGAAGGCAGATGCACCGTTTTGAAGAGCCCCAAGAAAGAGGACGTAGAACACATGTCTTGCTGTTTTAGACTTCACAATCTAACTGGAGAAACTTACTTTGTGCCAATAGGCATTGTGAACAACTCACTCAACTTCTCTGCCAATATGGCAATTTGCATAGCATTACCCATAATGCCTCACATTGTGCCTTTGCTTTGAAAACAGATTTAATTGAGCCTTGCTGAGCTGCATTAATGCGTCTGTTTAAATTGAGCAAATCTAATTAGCTCGCATGAAAGTTATGCCACCTCTGGTGCAGCAAAGCTAATGCAATTAAAGTCAGCCAGATGTATTGAGTATTGTAAACATGCAGTCTGACTGGTGGAGAATAGTTCAGTATTCATCAGAGACCGGACAGTTTCGTAACACATTAACAACAGCTGCACTCTCTACAGTGTACAAGTATATATTATGCTGTGTATATGACTATTTTAAAATGCCAAGGATTCTGCATTCCACAATGGTACATGTTATAAGATCAGAAAAATCTCTTCTACATCCGTGCAAACCTAAGTCCACTATTTTTTTAAAAAGGTCACTACTTGTATATACAACATTCCTACAAAATCGATATTTACTAAACATTACACAGAGAAACACTATTTATCCTGGAAATAATTTCTGAAGTCCTTGACTATTTATGTGCCTTTATGAACTGGATTTCTGAAATAGCTGGAACAGGACAGTAATTAGAGTAACTGAGGAAACTCCAGGATGCTCTTCGGAAACGACCAGAAGGTGCTCAATAAGGTAAAAATGTATTTTATTGGAAAGATTCATTATTTTCACTACAGACTCCTTGGATCAGATACCATGTTCTAGTTAACTGCTATCTATAAACAGGATAGTGCTTGAGATGCTCAGATGATTTCTTATTCTTACACTGATTTGGTTTTGATACTGATCTTAGTATCTGGTTTTGTAGATGTCACGCCAAAAAAGTATTAATAATTCCTGAAGGTCAAAGGTTCTCCTGCCAATAAGGCAATTTGCTTAGCATTACCGATAACACTGCAAATTGTGATTTTTCTTTGAAAATCTCACTTAGGAGACGGGCAGAGTTGGCTGTGTGTCTTCTATGCAGTCATTCATTGTTTCTGCTTTGCATTCCCTTCCTAAAATGCCAAGATGACTGAAAAAAAAATGACATTTCCCCTGCTAATCAATAATCTTCTTCCTCATTTATTCAATTAAGCTATAATTGCTGTCAATGGTAATCAAGTCTGGTGTTTCACGCTATGGAAAAGGCACTCGGTGGAAAATAAGTTAGGTTGTGTTCTCTTTATTCTTCTTAGATCTTGAACATATCACTTGCTAACTTTTCAACTTTCCTATCTGTAAAATGGACATAGCAGTATCTAAAGAAGTTATGAATTTGGTTTCCCTGACATCCCCCCCAAGAAAGCCTCAGAGGCGTAAAAGCCACAGAATGAAAGAAACATGTATAATTGAGTTATTCAGAAGTAGTAGGTTAATCATAGATTAGAAAAATATCTATTCACAAAACATCTTGAGTACATATTTAAAAAATCATCAGGTTTTGAGAATAGGAATAAAACCTATAAAAATAGGACAATTTAATGAGGAATTTGATTTTTAAAAACTAATAACCTTTACAGTTAAGGAAGAAAATCATCTTAAACGTGTTCAAGAAAGTTTCCTGTATTTAGCTGCATGCCTCAAATTTTTGTTGTCTGAGGATTTCGAAAGGTGACAAGGTAGCAAAGCTCCATTTAGATGCTTTTTTTACTGGATTTTCAGACTTTTCTAGAGACTCTTGGCTATAGAGAAGGAAAGGATTTGGTGAAGGGATGGCTTAACGCATCCTTTCTTTCCATGCTGTTTTTCCTGTCTGATGTCTCCAGTCCCTGAAATGAGTGACAACAGCTTAGAAGCCACTCTAAATGCTTTGTCCAACCATCCGCTGTTTTTTTACCCCCCATCGACATGCCTTCCCCCAGCATACAACCATTTGAAGGAGGGTCTGGGGTATCAGTACAGTCGTTCCACCATTCCTTTACTGGGAGTGTTGTAGAGTTACTTCCCTCCCACCTCTCTTCTCCCAGGCTATGTCATGGCAATGGGCTCGCACTGGCATACGTGTAGCAAGAAGTGGATTCCTTAAAACAAGCTGTGGAAGGAGCAATGAGTTACACATTGTTTGGCTGAAGGAAGAATATGGGGGTGGCAGTTTTGGGGGAGTTTTTTGTTTGTTGTTTGTTTCAGCTGCTGGACACAATACAGATTCCTCTGATGTTCTTCATCTTAATTTTATAAAAATATCATTCTGTTGGGCACTAACAGATGTTCATTACCACAAATTATTAATTGGTTTGGCCATCTCTTAAAAGTCACCATTTTAAGAAATGTCGAAATGCCTGACATTTCATAGAATCGTAGAATCATAGCATCATATAATAGTTTGGGTTGGAAAGGACCTTTAAAGGTTATCCAGTCCAAGCCCCCCTGCAATGAGCAGGGACATCTTCAACTAGATCACTAGATTTAGTGATGATGACTAGATTTTTTGTCACTGGAGACAAAACACTATCTCCAAAGTGGAAGAGGAAAGATCACAGCATGTGGAGCTTGGTCATCCACCACTCTGGCAGGAAAATGATGTACCTTTCGCTTATGCTGGAGTGCGTGTCACAAAATACTAGTGCCATTTCTCAGCTGCAATTTGCACCAGGAACTGAACTTCTGTTGAACTGCTGGGCAAGCTGATAGGTGTCTGTCACCGATTTGCCTTTCACTGAAAAACATGTCTGTCTTCCAGAATCTATACCTCCATGGTGCTTGTGCCACTGGGATGATGGTGATTTTTTTTTAGATGTATGGGTTTGAGGGGGATACCCGTTATCTGGAAAAATTAACACTGTTTCAGTACTTGAAAGCAGAAATGGAAAAAATAAATGCAGGGTGAGAAACAAGCAAAGTTTTGTGAGTAAAATAAGCCAGGCTCTCACCTATCGCAGTGACATGTTTATCCTAAAGAAACATCATCTGAAGGAAATTCAAACTGGTGGAGGAAAGGGGGAAATTCTGCACACAGAGGCATAGAGTCACTGAACTGAGTGTTAGTTAAATAACAAAACCAGTTATTTTGAACTAAGCAGGATGCACCTCTCAAAAAATGAGCGAAAAGAACGGTTGCAACTTGACATCTACTGCTAGTTCAGCCCTGCCACATGTTCATTATTGCCATCAGAAACGCCTGTAATCAGACATAAAGGGGCTTTTTGTCAGGAGGAAAAGGGGACAATCTGTACCAGCCAAATGAAGCCCTCTTTCACCTTGTGAACAGGTAGCATGTAGCAAACAAAAGAGATACTGAAAGATTCAAGATCATTAAAAGAAAGGTGAGAGACCTGTAAGGGGCCAAAACATAAAGACTTCTCTCACTTAATGTGTCCTTTCTTTTCAAAAGAGGCAGTATCCTCGCTACTTGGTAATTAGTAATCGACATATCACGTTACCTACTCATAACTCCAGAGAATTTATTACCTCCAGCCTTTTAAAACATGGAAAGGATTAACTCCTGTCAAGCCACATAAATTAAAAAAAAAAAAAAAAAAAGTTTTAATCCAGAGCCAGATATTTAAGAATAATTTACAAAGCGTTCCATAAATCTTACAGATGGCACAGCTGAGACAGGGAAAGGGATGGGATCATTCAGTTTGTTAGCCTGCACAGTCCAATTTCCCTGAAGGAGAAAGATAAAGGGTTCCCCACTACGTTTCAGCAGTGAGCTCTTGGGTTCGACATGTTGATGTCCAACTAACAGCTAGCTGAAAATAACGACTGCGCTGAAACATCAACATGAAGTCCTAGCCCAGGGACTAACAACGGCAGGTTTTGGTCCCTGACTGGGGAGCTCCAGGCTGCAGGGAGTTTGCCTGTGCGGGCAGAGGAGGGAGCTGCCCACCCTCCTTGCCATCTCTTCTCTGGCTTCGTTCACCAAAGCAAAACTGGTGAATTTTCTTCCCTTTCTGGCAGCAGCTCTGGAGAAGTAAAAGGCGCTGCCGCGCTCCACCATCAACCGTTTCCTTGGACTGCTTGTTTTAGAAATCTCGGATGTCATCCCATAAAGGGGTGGGAAAGAGTATTTTTGGTGTAAAAATCTTCTCTGAACACAGTCTTAAAAGCTCACATTAGCTTTGAAATAGAAATTGATAAACAGCAATATAACAGGCTATTAGACACAGCATCATGACTATTCTTTTACACCACTACTAGCGAAAAAAACCCACAAAAAATGTACTGTTTTATAAAAAGTTGCGAAAAGGAGAAAAGTCTGGTGAGACTCTGAAGAACTTAGAATTATCAAAAGAAATACATTTTTCTGGAAAAGTATAGACTAGCTGTATGCATACACAGAGGAGAAATCATCGAGGCCCTTTGGAAAGGCTGCTACGCAGTTGCCAACAACCTGACAGTATAATACAGCAGAAAATGCTGTAGCAGTGGTAGAGTTCACAAACAGAAGTGCTTCAGACTGGACTGAGATGCTGTAATCAGTGATCTGGAATTTAGTAATTCTGACAAATAAACAAGAACCAAGGGCCTAAACACATGGCTTATGAAATAACAGAGGAATAGCATTTCTAGACATTTTTAGAGAAGAAAGGAGACTTTGATATAACAATAAAGAATAATGTTGTAAGAGGATTAGAGTGGAACACAAAGGTGAAATTCAGGATCTGAATTAAATTCTTGACTGTGAGATAATAAAGGAAGACTATCCCTGAGCTTTTATAGCTATCACTTTTTTTTGCCAGGTTAATTGCATTCTCAAAATAATGCTTAGATCTTTTCCTTATCTTCATTTGGCTGTTTTTCTAACATATATACATATGTCCAAACATATGTGTAAATTTATTAATATAACCATATGTAAGTGCAGACTGAGTTCCAGATTTAGCTTTAGGAAAACACTTGCTGCAATACTTGGTACTGCTTTCACCTGATAAATAGCCTCAAATGCTATTCCTGCCAGCTAATTTCAGTCTTTGGAAGAAAATATTTGGTATTCCAGTACAACAGAGGTCACACAGGCAGAGTCACACTACATGAAACTTTATTAGGAAAAGCAATTGCAGATAACTAAGAAAGCCCTGTGTAATTAACATATAACAATAAATTTTATCTACTTCTACAGCAAAGGAATCCCTCTTGCTTATCCTGCACAGAAACTGATTAAAACTGAGATTGCTCCACACCTTAAGCCTTAACAAAGACCTATCCAGTATAAAAAAATAATTTAATATCATCACTATTTGCTAATATATCCACAGAGGTCATACTTATTTTACATATTATGGCTGTGCAAATTGTTTTTAAGTCGTTTTGCTATGCAATTCCAATTAGAAGATTGCTAGTATATAAACAAATCAGGTTGTCAGGTCAGCCTGTCACACTGATTATAAGTAAAGTATAGAAGATAAATTGATTAAGCACGAGTTTAAAAGCAGAGCAACACACAAGGTACAAGATCAGACAGCAGGATATGACACAAATGTAATGATCAGGGCCACAGGACTGCAGGTGGAAAGGAAGAGCAATGATACTGATCAGCAGAAACTGCAGAAATAACGTGACCAAAACAGCACAAACTGAGGGAATAACATGGATAACATACAGCACATAACATCACGTCTTTTATTGGCAATAAGTTCTTAACCTCTGAAAATAAAATGAAAATTGTTCGTTTACTAAAATCAATTTGCAAGCCAGCCTTGGGGAAGTGTGCTTATGCCATTAGACAAGATTTACTTTTGTAAGATATATATCAGATCCTGGCAATGACATTAGTTATTAAGATAACACATGAAGTTATTTACACAACACTTTCTCTAGAGAAAGTGAGAGTGCATACTTAATGCAGATAACAGACAGCAAAAAAAAAAAAAAAAAAAGAGAGCTTTTCTTAGCAGATGCAAAATTTTGTGTGAACTTTTTATCTAGTTCAAGGCAATAATCCAAGTGAGAACAAGGTTGAAGCTCCTATTACCTCCATTCCAGAGCAGGGAAGCAATATCAGCTTCAGTTGCATAAGCCTGCAACTAATTGTAATTGGGTCTGTCAGATGGAAAGCTTGCTGGGAATGTTTTGACAGAAAGCCCTTTTTTGTAAAATAAGAAAAATAAATAAAACAAAATACCCACTGACCAATTTGGGCCAAAATGTTATGGGAAAAGGTCAGCTATTAGAATTAATCTCTTTGCAAAAGTTTTTCAGTGTTACTATCAAGAATATCACATATTTAAAAACCTAGATTTTTAAAACGGGAATAAGGTTTAAAAAGAATTTAAGAAAAGCATTTAGAAAGTGA
This sequence comes from Pandion haliaetus, assembly GCA_013401275.1. NCBI lineage: Eukaryota > Metazoa > Chordata > Aves > Accipitriformes > Pandionidae > Pandion > Pandion haliaetus. The sequence continues at coordinate 15,945 of VYZV01012085.1, read as the reverse complement.
AATACTGCTTTAAGTGATCTAAAATATATTTAGTTCTATCCCTCAAGGTACAACATCAAGATTTTTATTTCTCTTTGGGAATGGAGGAAAAGAGCTCCAAAAATCTATGCCAGGACAGCTTTTTACAGCAGTTCTGGCTTAGATGTAACCTCAACTAGGTCAATGGGCTTACCAGAACTTTAAATAAGCTACATCTAGATCTTTTATATTGCTTATAAGTTTTATAGAAGTTATTCAGCATTGTTTTAACTCTTTTGTGAAAGGAAGGTCTCTCTGTAGCCTTCCCCCCCCCCGCCCCGTACTAGTATTCACGGTTTTGTTAAAGAGGAACACCCCCAGAGAAACTATGAGCACCACAACCATATAGGTGTCATTTCTGAGCTTTTTTCTGCCCTGACAACTCCTGATCATCACAAGCCACACAATATCTAGAAAAATAATTGCTCAACAGACTGAACAAATACTTTTCAAAAATACCTTAGGTCTTCAGAATATGAAAAAGACTTTTAAAACAAACAGCTCCAAGTAATGTGCCTTTCCTTACACACCACATAACTGTTAAGGGGTCTAACCACTCCTTAGCCAGCAGTTACTTAAAACAGCATTTTCCTCATCTGAGCTCCTAAGCATCCCTACCTGCATGTTTAATACACTAAACAAAGTCTCTGCTCTCATTTTCATAGTCCCATTCCAATCAGTGGGACTGCTCGGGGGGTCCCAGGTGCATCCTATAAAAGAAACAGCAGAAAACTGCTTTGAATTTAATGGAACCTTTTTTTTTGACAAGTACAGCAAAAATCTGCTTTAGAGTAAGAGACAGGAAAACATTCTCTTTTTTTCCTATGTTACTAGTAATTCTGACTTCTCTAGTTGTGAAATGCTGTTCTTGAATCTATATCATTTCTTTAACAGTACATTAAAGACAGATGCAGGTCTCTCCTGCATCTCCCTTTGCTTTATGGGGAACACAGAGATGCTTGAAAGCTCCCTTAACAGGGTAATTATTGCCTGGTGTAATTTACTGGCTAGTATAATGCTCTGAGAGGCATTAGAAAAAGAAAGAACTCACAGCAGCTGAGACTAGGCAATATGTGCCTTTAAAAGACACTAAGTGGATTATCTGTGGTAGAACAGAGAAAATAAATATACAAGTTTCAGGTAAGATTTGTCAAACATATATATAAAACTAAGTTTTATTTTGTTTTATTCTCCATTCTGTGTGCTATTTCCCTGTTGATGCACTGTATTGCAGAAGTATCCTGGCTGTGACAAGATCAGTTTTTTCCCAGTATAACTTCCAGGAGAAAGAGTGTAGGAAAACTTTTAAGGAGAGTGCTGAGCATGGCACTTGTTTCTGAATGTCCCTCAACAACCAGTACCTGTGCAATGGTCATTTCACTGGCTCTACATAAACCCAGCTAAAGAGGCTGGAGACTTTCAAATAAGGTGTAGGTTTGTGCACATCAGAGAGTAGATGCTCTCTGTGAGCTATCTAGTGGGTTATGAGAGAAAACTCTGAAGGGGAGGGATGAGGCAGAAACTTTCAGAAAAATCCACTTCTGCCTCAGACTGTTAAAAGAGGGGAGTCCTACCTCAGAGTAGAAGTCAAGCTGTGTCCTTTCAAAGACTTACAAACATGTAGTGCTTTTAAAAGCAACAACATCTACCCATCAGAAACTTCCTTTATAAAGCCTTGCCTCCTGTTAGCCTGTTGTAGTGCCAGGCTGGGTCAATTAGGAAGCTCAGAGCAGCTGCAGTGGGACTCGTGAAGGGGTGTAAGGGCGGTGGGAGCTCAGTAAACTGAAGGATCAGATCCCAGGTTTACGATGACCACTGAGACTTTTGCCCCCAGAAAGGAGAAGAGGTGCAGGGACAGAAACCTAAAATGTGTCTGAGAGGCTCAGAAATTAATATTGATCCTGATACCCAGCTAGCTCATGAGCAGGTAGGCTTTGCAGTTGGCTGTACTCCTTCTGTAAAATGGTGCAAAGGCACCTGAGAGATCAGAGACATACATTGGTCCTATATATGTCCCTCAACAACCAGTGCATGGGGTGAACAGAGTTATAAGTTTGGGTTGTGAGGCCTAAGTATTGAGGGAATAAACCCAAACTTAGCAGGGATTGTCCTCTCACGTAAGCTTCATACTGCCAAACTGCATCTGGACTTACCCAATTTGGGCCTTGTCAGTTTGGGTCTCTTTGTACTTCCTGGGATTCCCAGTCCTGCAGTTAGGGCTGGGCTAAGAAAGAAGCCACGTCTATAGGAGTAATATCTGTGGACATGAGAGGCTGAAAGGCATTACATCAATAAGATGGCCTAAGATTCATTAGCTCCAGCAAATTGCTTGACGCAGCTCAGAACTACATTATGTTACCAAATGATGGTGCCAGAGTGCTGTGCCCAGATAAGGGATGATGCACCAGTCAGGGATGCGCCATGTTGCAGGAAGAGTGTAGTTAGTTATGTGAGCTAACACACAGAGGTGCAATCACTTTTGAAATCAATGCAAAATCTTTCTTCCTGCTGAGCTCAATTTTGGAATCTGGTGCGTTCATTAAACGTAAAAATTGTGCAGCCCTCATATCTGGGCACTGTGCTGTAAGTTTTCATCTGAAATGACCTGCAGCTTGGAGAAGGCCTGCAATTTCACCTCCTACAAATTAATCCTACACAAACCCAGTATGAGACATGAATCATGTAAAATCTTTCTCTAGTATTTTTAAGGCCTAGGGGGATACCCATTCAGAGGATGAAAAAAATAACCTGGTATTTGCAGCCAGGATTTATTGAATATAGTTTTTAAAGAGGTGGCATTTATCAAACACTTGAATGCATGCATGTTGTCTGGAGTTTTCCAAAGAATTTCTAGTTGCCTATAGGTTTGTGCTCCAGATCTTGAGTCCTATCCAAAAAGCAGGGATAAAGATGGAAAACTGGTCTTTTGAAGACTTCTCCAAAGAATCCTTGGAGAAAAGCCCAAGTGGTAGCTTCACATGTTATCTTCAGGAAGTGCATGCTTAACCAGGGGAAAAAAAGGGTGAGGCAAACAGCTGTATTCCCTGGTATTTCTTTGGGTGTAACAGAGGCTGCCCCAGCAGGGATTTGCCATGCTGCTTTACACAACCTTTATACCATCCCCAAAATGCTACTCAACAAGGGCAGATGTCTGGCTTTGTATTTTAACAGATGATCATCAAAGACATAGGGCAGCCATACTTCTAACAGGAGACTTTTAGAAGTCTTGGATATGCTTCAGATATGCTATAATCCTTCAGACACAGTGAAGTCCGGCCCACAGAAGTCACAGCAGTAGCTATACATAAAGAATTTGGAAGTGTCAGTATATTTTTGGAGGGCGGGGGGGGGGGGGGGTTTTGTGGGCAGGT
>VYZV01012082.1:16705-30794 GCA_013401275.1 Pandion haliaetus | reverse complement strand
CACGACTCCCTCTTGGACTACTCTGTTTGGTGCATTCCTGTCAGTAAGATGCAATAACTAGAAGGCTGATGCTGAGTACTGACAACTCATTTCTTGCATGGCAGAGCACTGTAATTCCTGGCTGCAGGTGTAAATGCAGAGTTCCCTGAAGTAGCTACATGGCTGGTAGTGACTAGAGTTAGTTGAACTAGACCCAGCGCAGTAGATGCTTCCTACTTCCTCACATATTTTTTTCTTTTTATAATTTTTATAATTGTTTTCACCTTTTTAAATGAACTGAAGTTTTCTAACACTTTGTGACTTGTTAGCATCTTCGTGTAACACCCTGCCGCTGAGAAAGGCAGCCCTTGCTGATCTATGCTACAAACAGAAAAAGAAGAACCAGCCTAATAAATTCTAGCTACTCACACAACTGTATTGCCTTTCTGTCAGGATATTTTACACCGTTTGTTCATAACAATCTCATAACAGAAATTTTCCTTGAGTTCCCTCTGGTTCCCTAATAACAGACTGAAAAGCCCCACCTTGCAGCAAGCCCAAATGACATGTGTATCAATGCCCAAAGATCTATTGACAGGGCCAGATTATTTTTTAGAAAGCAATCTCTGTTTTATTAGCTAATCTCAGTTCCTGTAGCTTTGTTCTCAGCCATGCTGATTATCGGTCATTCAGACGGTTCTTATAGACCCACAGGGGTAGGCTCAGGATCCAATCAGTTCTTGTAAAGTCACGTTATATACTCAGATCAGTAGTGTTTATAGTCCTTTCCAGTGTTTGTGCAACTAATGGCAGGGCTAGCCCTGCTCTTAAATGTTCCTATTATGTCTCTTTACTAGATCAATGGCAATCCTTGAAAAAAACACAAACTTTTCCAACGGTAAGAGGAGGTTGTTTGAAAGTCCACATTTCTTTGACCCCTTCAGTACCTCACATGGAGGAGTTGATGGGTTTCTTTGCTCAGACTCATGGATTGGGAATAGAGTGGCATACAGGGTGTTCTTGTTGGCTGTATACTGGAAACTCAGTACTGGAAAGAAATGCAGCGTACTAGCCCTACAAAATTATGCCCTCTCCAAGAGAAGGGGCCAGCTCAACCATTCAAATCCTGCTAAGCCTTTTTAAGCACGATCACAGTGTAATGTCCATGTGATTGATTGAAAAAAAATGCAAACCCTAGCGATTTCTAGGTGACTATAGGCCAAATCATCTTCCAAACAATTTTGTTAGCACAATCCTGTCTTTGGTAAGTTTTGATTTCTCTGAACACCATTCCTGTAGCCAGCAAAACAAAGTAGGAAATTTTTCAGTTCTGAAATTATTTTTAATCATAACTTTTTAATTTTTTTTAATCATAATTTTTTAATCATTAAACTATAGGTTTTTTCCAGTCTCTTCATGAGTTGCCCTTCGCATTATTTCTGTATTTAAAGATCTGCACTGAGATGCAGGTTTTCCCCTGACCACGAACTTCCTCTCATGAAAACATAATAAATTATATTAGGACAATTTAGAATTGTGTTATAAAATCCATAATTCTTGCAACTGCTCTCAAACTATAAGTAATAATATTTGTTTCCAATGCAAAAGGCTTCCCAAAACAGTCACAAGGGTACTAGTAACAGTCAAATCCAAAACTGTTACCTTAACCTTTCGAAAGCATTGTCTCACACCCACCTATGCAGTGGGTTTGCAACATGGACAAATNTCGAGGATTAACTCCAGGCTAGAAAACTGTCTGTGATCAACAGTATGGTACTATACTGAGCCACTATTAGCAGTCCTTTTCCAAAACTGTAAAAATACCATGATCTGATAGGTTGCAACCAATTCTCTTTTTTTTTTTTAAATAACTGCAGCTTGTAAAAACACTCAGAAAAAAACAAAGAGTTTAAATTTTCCCCCATTTTAGACCTGTTAAGGCTTTGGCATTTTGGATTCCCAGCGATTCCTGACCAGAATTTCATTATTCCATGTATGGACCATATAATAGTTTCTGCTTTCCTGGACTCATTAAAGAAAGATAGGGGAGTATATACTTCACCTTTTCAACAAAAAGGTGGTTTACTAAACTGTTAAGTTTAGGAGATAAGGAAGAAAAAAAGAAGAAAAGGAAGAAAAAAAGAAGAAAAGGAAGAAAAAAAGAAGAAAAGGAAGAAAGGCAGAATGGAAAAAAGTAAAGGAAGAAGGTAAGAAGGAAAAAAGAAGGAAAACAAGAAAGAAGAAGAAAGAAAGTGTGAAATCATGAAAGAGAAGGAAAGAGAGAAAGAAAAACAGAGAGAATGAAAGAAGGAGGGAAATACAGAGAAAGAAAGAAAGAAAGAAAGAAAAAGAAAGAAAAAGAAAGCAAGAAAGAGAAAGCAAGCAAGCAAGCAAGCAAGCAAGCAAGAAAGAAAGAAAGAAAGAAAGAAAGGAAGAAAGAAAGAAAGAAGGAAAGAAACTTCCATATCTTTGTAAGGGAAATGAATCCTGGTTAAGAGGAGGGTCAGTCTGTCATTAATTGCACCCATGAAAATACTTGGAAGAGGAGATTGCCTGTAAGAGCTGGAATACTTGACACCATGAGGAAGGCAGTCATAAAAGAAGCCTGAAAGTAAGGAGGTAAGTCAAGTTACTCAAGCAGAGACTTTACATAACTTTAGCGTAACTAGATTAAAATAGTATTTTAATTTCTTCCTTTATGTCTTTTATAAAGAAATGCTCCTTTTTTTTTTTCTCTCTTATTTCCTTAGCCTGGTTTGGTTTAAGCTAATTGGGTAATAATAAAACAGTCTTCACTGAAAGCTGCAACAGAGGTATGAGTAAAAGTGCAGCGTGCACTGCCTCCCCAGCACGTCTTGCATTGTAGCCAAAGGATAAGGGTGGCATCTCAATTGAATAATATGGGCTAGGAGAACAGCAGGTACAATGGGCATTAAGGAGGGCACAAGTATCTTCCAGTGACTGTGGCAGGTACTGGAGAATCTCCAGCACGCAGTAAGATACTCAGACATCCCACTGAACCTTGAAGATCCCAGAGGAGACTGTAATACGGTTTAGCCTATCTGCTCAAATTTCCTTTCAAATACGAATTTTCAGGCAGACCATGCTCTAACTTTGCTCTTTCCACTTATGACCAATTGAATGGTTTTCTTTCATAGCTATTATTGACTAGCTCATTAATAAAGCAGAACCTAAAACCTTTAGTTTCTGCACTTACCCAGTATTAAGCTTTCCAAGATGTTGTTACATGTTCCTATCATCATCATTCAGCTATGAGAACTTAAATAAACAAATAACAACAGAAGGAAATTTCTGGACCAGCCTCTGCTCCTCCAGTTTTTGCTGCTGTATGATTTCTTAAAAACTTATAATGTTCAGGCCTGGCTTACTCTATATTTTTAATAGCCCTTTTAGTGGATATATTTTCATCACTTACCAACTCTCAACTATATGTTTCCATTATTGCTACACGCCCTTGTTCCACAAATTGAATTTAACATGATTTGTCTACTCACTCAAAAAGCCAAAATCATTTTGTCATAGGGCTGTACTTTTAAGGTTTGTAGCTTAGTAAATTTCACAACTCAGAGTGACCTAATCTTATTTTCAATCAATTTCAAGTGCAAGTCCAGTTCTACCTAAATATTTAAAATTGATTCATGGCAAAATGAACCTGCTCCAGCAAGGTCTCAGTTTACTAAAAATAGATAACAGTTGCAAAAAAAAACAATCCTATGCAAATTCTTTGGGTGGTCCAAATGTAAAACCAAGTAGCAATTTTTTCCGTGACTATCTATGAGTGTCTGATTTTTCCACTCTGTCAGTCTTTCCTGCAGCTCATCTTTGTTAGCAATTTGCCCAAAGCTTTTGTTGGAGGAAACCTTTCTAAATGGCAGTTAGGTTGGTGGCCACCTATTCTATCTGCCTGTTTCACTCTGGAAGTTTTTCAGTTGTGCTTCCCTGGCCAGCTAGAGAAAATGCTTACAGTGGGCCAGAATTTTCAAGAGATTTTTCTCTTAAAGAAAATACATCTCCAATCCCACTGGGACACCAAGTCAAACAAGATACCTCATGAAAATGCAGAACTCATCCAATAGGACAGATGAAGCAAAGTGTAGAAAAGAGTTTTGCCTGCAACACCTTTCCAGTCTTGCTCTCAATCTAGCAAGTTGGCTGCAAAAAACTGTACAAATATCTGAGGTCTTCATCCCTAAGAAAAGCCTCTTGACCACTGTCTTGAGTTTGGTAACTCATCTGTTCCCTCATTAGGGATCACCCTATGTGTTTTCTTTCATTCCCTTCTTCCATAATACTGTACAGTAAAAGCTTCCCACCCAAGCCTACCCTGCCCTGCTGAGTGGCTCTTTGGGATGGTGCTCCCTGGCACACTACCCTGGGATTTGCCTTGACCCACTCTGCTCAAGCCTGGACAAAACAAATAGGCAAACTAGCCTTTCTGGCCACCCAGAGAAATTTATTTGACAAAGCATGAAATACATATGCAGTAAACAAATAAAGCAGATGCCATTCATCATACTGTTTCAGTAAAGACTTTATTGCATCAATTTGCACTCCTTTTTTTTGGGGGGGGGAGGGCGGGACTGACAGGACTGTCAGATTTCCTTTAATGCGATTTGGTCTTTTTGCCCATTTTAGATTTCCCCAGGCATTTTCCCTGAAGCACTTACCCAGGTCTATTTTTTTAAAAGAAGTCCAATTGATGACACTTTTGTTATCCCTTCTGTGAGCTAAATAGGTAGAAAAAATTCACAAAACATAATTTCATTCTATTCAGAAAAGAAACCAATGATAGAATCAGTCAATTCTTTGGTATAATCCTATTTTTTTCTTATAAAGGATGTATGAAGTCTTCCTCCCTTGAGTTGGAAAGTTGGAAATATTAGCATTCAACATAAACGCTCTCTTTCTTTAGCTTTTCCTCAATGGCAGATACATTGTCAGGGATTTTATGTCATGCTTTGTTACTTCCTTCTTTTATGCTCTTAGGGATTTTCTCTCTCTAAAGGTGCAATTCAGTGACATGCATGACCCAGTTGCTGCTACAGGAGGTGGCTGTGGACACCCAGCCCTTCTCCTTGGCTTCTGCCTGCGTACCCACCTGTGCAGATCTCATCCCTCTTCTGCCATGTCCCTGATTCCTCCTGGAAGTGCCCTCTTGGCTGATTTCAGCCTTTAAAAGAGCTGAAAACTACCTCTTCTTCTTTATCATGTTAATCTTCTGTTAATTTATCAAACAATCTATTCAGCATGTCTGATGAGTGCTACAGTGGATGCAGAGTGGGACCACAGGGACTGAGGTAGGAGGAGTAGAACCATCCCACTTTCATGGCAGTTGGGTATTACATTAGCCATTTTGTTGATCTGTATCTGTACAAGTGCAGCTTTTCACTGGAACAATATTCATGATCTCTATACCTACTTAAAGTGTACATTTCTGTGAGATAACCTCACATTTGTGTCCATTCTGGGTGCTGACATGCAGGTATGTTTGAGCTGTGGGCTCTTTCTTTTTTATTATAGGGAGGTTATTATGAGGGATGTTAAAAGGCCCTTAAAATTAAGTCTTTCAAATGAAGGGCAAAAGCTTCACTCACACACCTCACTCAGTGCACATTGACATAGCCAAAATTTGCTGTGCTCCAATTGATGAGGCCAATAGCAGGCATACATTATAAATTTTTGTTGATAACAACCCACCACCAACAACAAAGGCATTAGAAACATTAAAATAGTACCCCCAAAAAAGCATGGGAATAAATTCACAATGCCAAAAAATGAATAACAGTGAAAACACAAAGTGGTATTTAGCAGCAATATAAAGGTTGATTTGCAGAATTCTCTACTTGGCCACAATATGAGTTATAGTGCCTCTCCCATTTACTTCCATGGGGAATATTTATCTCTAACCATGTTTTACAACCTATTCTGGTTTTGGATATGGTCCCTTGTCTTTTATTCATTTTTGGACCATATTACTCCCTCCTTGTTGTTGTTATTTTCTTTGAATGCTATTGTTTTTTCTTCTTCTGCCAGCTTTAGCTCTTGCTTGATGCTAAAATTTCACTGTTTGGTTCTTTCTATTTAGCTAATGTGTTTGTGCCAGACATAGGTGGAGAAAGCTAGCTGCAGGCTGCTTTTTTGTTCCCTGAAATCCTGACAAACCAAGGGCTCATCTGTGTGCTTTTGAGCTGTATGGTGTTATGCCATTATTTATAAAAGCAATACACAAATTTTGGCACAGCATTTCATCCATTGCTTATACTGTGTCTGATTCTTTTAATATTTTTACTGATTTACCTTGTCATGAACAGGATAACACTATAAAAATGAAGTAAATCTCAATAACAAGAAAGCCAACATTTATCTTGGGGTTTTGTTGCTGCTTTTGTTTCAAATTCTGTATCTTGTTTTCCTCATTTTTTGCCCCTTAAAAGCAGGTAGAATAGCTGGACTTGTTTCTAGCACTGCTTTCTTCTCCTTAAATAGGTGATATCTTTCATGGCATAGATTTAGCAACTGAAGCACTGTGTTAGGAATACAGTCAAACATAGAAGGAATACAAGTTCCCTATACACAAAGTAGAGAGAAACAGGCAGATTTAAAGGGTGATTCAACACATTCACAATTGCTCTTGTCCTGAGAGATATTTACTTCTCTTAATTGGATATTCAGGGAGATTTGAACAATTACGCTCTCAATTAGGCACTTCTTTTAAAGTTAGCTGGGTCAATCTGTGTTTAAGCACTGTTAGAGACAAAGTGCATCTTTGCCTGTTCCATTGCTAATTTAAGTAAAAGTCTTGTTTTACAATTATGTGTTCAAATCTTCTCCAGTGTTGGTCTGTTCTTCTTTACTGTCTCCTAAAAGAAAAATCCATTCTCAACATATGGAAGATGAAGTTTCCTTCATAATAATGTCAGGTAGTTTCTGTTCCGTATTAGGAGCATGCGATTCCATTTTCTGTTAATTTAAGTACTTTCCATGATGTATAGAGTTTTAACAATTCTGAATTTGTTTTCACTTTTACAGATTGATTGATAGTTACATATTTGGCAGAATATTTTGGCAGAATATTATCTGGGTAACATACTCAGCTTTTTGGAACACTATTCATGTAGCACTAACTTCAAAAATTTTCCATCTGTGGATTACAAAGTATTTCCAAAATATTAGTTAATTATGTCTCATTATAACTCTGTGAAAAATTATTCCCATTTTACAGCTGAGGAAACGCAGGCCCAGATCATTACAAAAAACTTACAGAAACATTCAAGTACTCTGACTTTTAAAATATGTGACTTAGAAATAACGGAATTTTATCTTTTTTCCCTCCACTAAGCAAGAAGGCAGCAATTGATAGCAACTCAATGAAAATAAATTGAACTATTCCAATACATTTTATTTACTGTCTCTGTCTGATGTTAGAATAATTTGTATCTTATTATCTGGCTCTTACTACTGGAAACAGAACCCCTTGGCAATTGATGTCTTAAAAAATATCTGAAGTTACAACATTTTCCATCACTCCTTCTAGGCAATCCTAATGATCTGTCATATGTAATTACCCTAGAAAAGTAAGAGTTGAGTATTAATCAATATCAGTAGACAGACAGAAGCCCAAATGGGAAAACAGAGGAAGGGGTTGCTGTCTGACCCACTGGGTTTGTTCTTTTCTTTAAATTAGAAGTATACTGTCAGAATGTTTGACTGATTTATCTTTCTTTTAAACGTGCAAAAGGACATTATTCTGAAAGTTTTAACACTTTTTTTCCACAGGGAGTTTTAGTAATATGATGAGAAGAATATACTGGCTGTGTGAAACTTTGAACTATGCTGGTGCAGACTAAAGAAACAGTTACTTTAATCTAAACTAAATTGACTTTGCTGATGAGAAGGTCATCCTTCCCTCACTCCGACTGTCTTCCTTGTATATACACAAGGATTCAGGCATTGAGACAGCTCTGGGAACCAACAGCACTGGGGCCAACAACAAGCTCTTTCTGTGTGGTGCGAGGTCTCTGCCAGAATAGCTCCCTGATGTGGCAATGGTCTTGCAAACACCAGTACCAGCAAAAGCAAACTGGTGGAAATTGTGGTGCAGGCAGGGGAGGACAGACACCACTTCCAGAGGAGAAAGGCTAACTGCCATTTTCTCATTAAGTATGTTAAAAAAAGAAATAATTCACAATTCAGTTTAATATTTGCACAAAGCAAACTTCAGATTTAAGCATCCAGAGTACACATATCTAGCATAAATTGGGCCATACTGTATCCTATGTACTTCTCTGGGTGGGGATAACCGTGTGTAATCCTCTGGCTCAGAAGCTGGTGTCATCTGAAACAGCTCAGCTGTGAACATTGTTACCCTAGACTCTGGATTTCTTGAAGACTCTGATCAAATGCCAAAGGCAAGTTAGACCCCTTTTAAGTTCAGTGATGAGGTTGAATGAGCCTGTATGTAAAGTATAGAAAGAAAGGCCCTTTCCGAGCTGGTAGTGCAGAAAGCTGTCTAGGATTTTAAGCATCGGTTTGAATTCATGGCTGAATATTGGTACAGGTCACAATCCTAACAGCAGCTGCCTTCCGTAGCATCTGCTCCTCAAAAGCTATGTGGAATTTTGCTAATTCCTGCGATCTCACCCGTATGCTAGTATTGCACATAATGCTCTAGCATCCATTGTACTTTCTTTTTAAATGAGTCAAAGATGTTCCATGCTTTCTACAAACTACAACAGGTTCCTAAATATGTATAGCTACTATATGAGATCTTTAAAAATATAGATAAGACTTTGTGAATTTTGAGAATGATAAATTCCCTGTTATGTCAGAGGTGACACAAGAAAAAAACAGTTCTTCCAAGGGAATCTACAGGATGAAATTATCAGAAGTTTTTTTCAAGGGGAAAAGACAAGTTTCTCAGTGAATAACTGTATGATAACTATTCTAGCACTAACATAAGATTTCTTAAGGAAAGAAGAAGTAGTTTCTCCTCTGAATGTGGAGTAAAGAACCAATTCTTTAATGAATTAATTAACTTTTGTACAACCTTTTGCAGCAAGGTAATATCACTGTTGTGATCTTTCTTGCCCTTTGTCTCATTTACTACCCCTCTTCAAAACAAGTGTTAAGTGAGTAGATACTGCTGTTTTACAGCATTTTACATTCAAACTTAGCACAGTTGGAAATGAGTTTAAAAGCTTCAAGGCAGTGGAGTATTATTTTCACAGCATCTAAGGGTCATTAGAGAAATTTGCATATGAAAATATCTAACAAATCCAGTTGCCTTAGTGCAAACTCCAATTTATAAGAGGTTAGCAAGCATATATTATGAACTAGTACTATTCCAAGTAAAATAGTACGACTGTAACGTGGCAGGCATTATAACAACATTGCAAGACAGCTCTTCCTCAATTAAAATGCTGTAACTCTGCTGTAGCTTCATTACAGTCATAATGAAAGTCCTCATATCTATAGATCTTAGAGCAATTATGGGGTTTTTTTGACAACACATACCAAGTCAGAGTAGGGCTGTTCAGAGCAGACATTGAGTGAGATTCACTTCACCTAAACATAGTGTCTAAAGCTAGTCAATAGAGAGAAATGGTCACTTTCTGGTCAAATCTGTCCCAAATGCTTAATTTAGGTTGAAATTAATTACTTCTGGGATCTTCCTGGTTTTTCACAGTAACAATCAAAGAAGTCTGAGGTAGGCAGTTTTGACAATGGATGTCTACTTCTTAGAAATCTAATTTAGCTGGACAAATCCCAACCATTACTCCTAGGTAGCCGTCTCTGATTCATAGTTAAATTTTAAATAATATAGATTTTTATAATTACTGATTAACACTTTGGCATAATAATTCCCTGATCTAATCTCTCTAAGCAATATAAATGCCAAAGATGGTGGTGGCAAAGACAGTTTGATGCTTTTGTTACACGGCTCACTAATTCCAGAGACAGAGAAAGGTGACAAGGTCTCAGTACTGATAGGAGAAGCCTGAGACTTGCAAGTTATCCTACAGGGCTGATCTAGAGGCTGGAGATCAGCAAAGTGCAGCAGGTTTCCAAATACATTTCCCTTAGACTATGAACAAAGAAAAGCTGTATCGTAAGAACTGCAGCACACATGGGTATTTGTACCACCCTAAATCCTGAAGAAAGCAGTCTCTTGAGTCACTGGAGGAAGAAATGGGACAGTGGGAAGAACAGACATCTGGTAGTTAATGTCTCTATTCTAGACCAGGTGTTGGGCATTTCCTTTATACTAGTTCTTTTTACTCTCCGACTTGCTCTCCAATAACTTTACACCATGAGAAATATCCTCCAAATGTACCCTATGGCACAGAGGCCACGTATATGACATACCTGTACTACTACAGCCTTGGAGGTTCATACAAAGGGCTTCGCTGCTCTGCCTTAAATGTGCATCTTTCTACAGCATCAAGGGCAAGATTTATTAAGGGGTACTTTGATGTTTACATCCTACTAGCAGCAGCAATAGCATAGCATTAACTCCTAATGGCAAGTATGGTATTGCTAATACATTACACTAGAGTTTTAAGGAGTTTAGAAAGAAGAAGTATTGCATGTAGCATATTCAGACTGCTGACCAAACACCACCTTCTGCAGAAGATACACCACTGCAGCAATGTCATACCCTGTCTCTTTCCATAACACATCAGGGATTTCACCACACAGCTCAGCTCCAGGGTTGCCTGCGCTTGCAGTACTTTGTTGCTGGACACTGCAAACAGGCTCCAGAGGTCTGAGTACACCACAGTAACTCATTACATTCAACAGTTTCCAAAACTACCACTGTTCAAAGGAGGGTTTTTGCATTCTAACTAGCTAAGAGGGACCCTGGAGTTCTGCCTTTTTCCCTTCTTCTTGTACTAACTTCCCTGCTTCGCCAGTGTTTTGTCCACAGAAAGATGTATAGATCCCCCTGTGCTATTTATGCTTTGCCTGAAAAGCTCAGCCCCTCCACTAGTCTTTTAACCTTCAGGTTTTTATCTCAAAGAAACCAGCTAGCAAACTCCTCTACTGCACTCCTGACTCTCAGATATCTGCAGCTTTTATCTGTTTGCTACAGTGAAATCAGCTAGCATTTTTTCCACTCTTTTTCTTGCTTGAGTCATCTTAAAATCTGTACAGTCAGCAGTCAGGTCCTATTCATCCTTTTGCCATCTTAAAGGAAATGTCCACATCTTTTCCACTGTCAGTACCCACCAATGCCCAGCTGTCTTGATCTGTGCCTTCCAGTTCCACATTTATTAGCCTCAGATACCACCCATTCCTCCTAATCAGATCCAAAAGGCAAACAATACCAGTTCAACACAAGGGTTTTAGACACAACCTTTTCAAGAGGGCAAATATACAGTGATGAGAAATTTAGCCCTAAACCCATACAATTTTCCTGAGGCAAAGTATATGGCTCACTTACATAAATTTGCAGACATGTTGCCATAAAACTGCCATTTCAGCCACCCTTCTCTGCTCCCTCCCATTCTTTCTTATGGCTATACTTCACAGCTGGTTGACCTCCCCAGCTGCAGAGCTTATCCTCAGTGTCCTCATGATCATGCCACCAGATCACCTCTTCACTTAACAGAAGTGAGGGAAAAACATTTCTTTGGAGTAATTCCTCAGAAATCCATACCAGAAGTTTCAGAGGAAGATAAACGATGAATAAACCTTCTGGGCTGATTTACTGCTCTGTCAGATTCTGCTGAAAAGAGTGAACGTGAAAATCCTCCAATAAAGTATCAGTATTTGTCTTTCTTTTTGTAGAGAAAAAAATCAAATGAACTCATGTACGGAAAAAAGGATATCTCAAGTAGGTTAGTATAGTTGAATTCAAGTAGGGTCTCAATTCATTTATTTTTCAGTAGGTGCACACAGTATTTTTTAAAAGCATACTTATAAATATATAAGCTCCAGATTTCTATATGCTGGTGCACTGCTATCATGAAATCCCTGAGTTTCTATTTAATGTTTTCAAGACAATACAGTCTATCTTTTTACTATAGTGTGCTAGAACAGAAGAATAGCCAGGATTAAAATGTATGGACAAGGGGAAAATACAATATTACTATTTTTTCTAAGATGCCTGGAAACATGTCTATTTTAATGCCCTGCTTATCTCAACTGGTGTAAGAAAGATACTACCTCTCCTGATAGATTAGTTCTTGCTATATTCTTTAATCATCACATCTACAACAACATTGCCACCTCTAATGTATTGTACATCATTTTCCATATCAGTATTAATCACAGTTTTGGAATAGTATTTTTGTTATATTGTATTTTAATTAATGATCAAACCAGAAAATTTGATTAGTCAATATGGAATTTTGAAGTCTTTATATGGAAATGTAAAAGCCCCATTTCTTATAGTAATGCGTGTGAAAAATACTGATACACAGGTTACCTAGATACAGAAGTCCATGTGACCATTGGTTATAGGTAAGTATTTAAGTATTGCATGTACTGTAGTGGATGGTTTTATTTAACCCATTTACTTCTTCCAATTTTATACCTATTTTCTTCATTATTTATTGTGTTACACTTATCAACCCTCAAAAAAAATTGAAGTGGAAAGAAAGGGTAATTTCACTTTAAATACCTTCTGGAGACTGTCAAATTCAATGTTTGAAAGTACTGCAAACAGATTGACAATATTTCTTGCAATATATTGCCATCTAGAGGAAAAAAATATATGTTGCTACACAATAAATATGAGGGTTTAGGTGTTATTTATAATTCCTATGTTTTACTGTGAAAAACCTATATTGTGTTTTCTAGGCAAAGTGATATGTCATATTCACAAAATCAGCTGGGCATAAATGCATAAGCATAAAACATGCAATAACACATATGCATGCATATGTTGAATATTGTATGTGACCCAATCAGATATATGTATCAGCCAAACAAATGTTACTGGAATTTTCAGTATGTTGCAACAAATAAAAGAAAAGGGTTTCTAAATCATTCACTTTGTTCATCCAAAACCTGTAACTGAGTTTCTAATTAAGGCTAAGTAACACTCTTTTCAGACAGTGGCGCCAAAAATATTAAATTTACTGATTAGATGAATGGAAGTAAGTGAGATGCACTGCAGGATAGCTGTGTAGCTACACAGTTGACTGTACCTAGAAATAAATGGATATATAAGTCTAATATAAATAACTGAAGGTATTAGGTATGAGTTCTGATTCTCATGTAACATATAACAGAAATATACGGTATATAGTACTGAAGCAATTTAGACACTGAATTCATTTGGACTATCAAGGCCTCAAAACTAACTTATGTATTTAAGTACTTTGCTGAATCGGGATCTCTATTTTCAACTGTTATTCCTGATCATAAATGTGACTACCCTAAATATATTTAGATATGAATTACTGGTAAAAGAATTATTCCGTTTCATTTACAATTCTTTTGCATTAAAGGTGTCTAGTTACTGTTTTAAATAATTGAAAAATATGTTCAAATATAACAGAACATGCTAGGAAAATAGCAAATTGGGTATAAAAACTTCTAAACCATATGAGGTCAATTAGTGCAACCTAACTCACATGTAGCAAACTCCACTGCAGGTACTCTTTATCTCAGATTCGTAAAGTGCAGTTACATATAGGCCCATCTGTACATGTGAAGCAGTGATCTTCTTTTTTCAAAAAAGTGGCAAAAAAATACAAGTATTAAATATCTCAAAGAAGCAAGAATGTGAATTGCTTCCATATAAATAAAAATAAAATGCAGACACTAGCATTTAACCCCATGAGGCCCCACAAGAAGTGCCAAGTCCTGTACCTGGGGAGGAACAACCCTAGGCACCAGTACAAGCTGGGGTGTAACCAGCTGGAAAGCAGCTTGGCAGAAAAGGACCTGGGGGTCCTGGCTGGACACCAAGTTGAACACGAGCCAGCGATGTGCCCTTGTTGCAGAGAGGGTTAATGGTATCCTGGGCTGCATTAGGAGGAGTGTTGCCAGCAGGTCAAGGGAGGTGATCCTTCCCCTCTGCTCAGCACTGGTAAGGCCACACCTGGAATACTGGGTCCAGTTCTGGGCTGCCCAGTAC
>VYZV01012081.1:28605-38798 GCA_013401275.1 Pandion haliaetus | reverse complement strand
CTCAGGTTTCCCAACCCCCACACTACCGGTTCCCCTTCTTAAATATGTTCTCCCAGAGGCGTTACCACTGTCACTCCCCACCTAGAGGCGGGTCCGACATTTTGGCGCGCGCGTCCGACATTTTGGGGCGGCGAATTCTTCCAGCAGCTTCTTAAAGGGGCCGCCTCTGCAGCCCCCCTCCCCTGCCACCAAGGAAAACCGTGCCACACAAACCCATAACAAATCCACAAGTCTTTCCATGGATTTTGAATTTTAGATTGTGCCTCAGATTATCTACATTTATTCTCTAGTCTCATTATATAAACAGGCAAAGAGCAGGCCGCTAGTACTGTACCCTGGTGTGACTGTCTTGCCGCTCCTGAACGCAGCAGTAACAAATAGGGCCGTTGTAGTGGGTTCTCCTTTCAGAGGGAGAGTCATAAGAAATCTTAGAGCACTGTAGGGAAATTCTCAGTTAACAACATCTAGATCAAGCTTTTGAAACCTGATTACAGCACGGCAGTAACCTGGCAATGTTGATACTTTGGCCTTTGGAGCTAGCAGACTAAGTTTTCTAAACCAATTAATGAAGAAAAAAATGCGTCTATTAAATGCAGCTTACCTTCCAGTTGCTGCTGTGCTCACCTAAGGCAGTGAGGGGACATACAGCTGGAGCTACAGTGACAGGAGTTAAGATCTCTAGTGGCTTTTTCATCTTGTGACAGGCAAGGCCTAGATTTAGAGATTTTTAGCTTGAATCTAAGTGCATTGTCCTGTCCTTAGCACTGATAATAGCAGAACAGATTAGTATTGGAAGTAATGTATTTTTTGATTAAGCAGAGATGAACTTAAATTCCAGGAAAACCTTTTTTTTTTTTTTCCCCCAAGAGAGTAGACTTGCAACTGATTAATGATAAGGAAGTCCAGTCACTGGCAGTCTCGTGGAACTCCACAATAGGGTATTAATTCAAAATTCACATAAAACTTGTTCTGCATGCTAGCACAACTCATAGACTTACTATCAGTCTTAAACATGCTAAAGATCAGTAAGGGGAAACAAAAAAATGTGGGTGATAGCAATCAACAAGAAGAAAGAAAGAGATTTCTTGCTGAATAAAACTCTGATCCTAAGATCTCTTTTTGCAAGACACAGTGTCTGAGCTTTGTGTCCAAAAAGAAAAAAAAAAAAAAAAAGAGAGAAAAAAAAGAAAGAAAAACATTGGGATGATGTCTTTATCTAATACTGTTTCTGTACACTCTGCATAGTTTCTCCCTCCATGGGTTTTTCCTCTTGCCAGGAACAAAAATTTGTTATCAAGAAAGAACAAACTGAAAAATAGGAAAACCAGCAAGACTCTTTAGGGGAGTTGGATGTCAGGCTGGGTGTCAACTTAGCCATTGTAATCCTTTTTGTGAGCTGGTGTAATTTCATTCTCTGTTTTCTTTCCCTCCCCCTGTCTCAGAGAAGTATTCTCTACCAGGAGAGAATATGGGAAGGATTGGATCTATTTTGTGTTGGCTGGGTAGCTTCAGTGTACACATCTGTTGTGGTTTCGGTTTCAGCCCAGCCGGTAACAAAGCACCACGCAGCCGCTCGCTCACCCCCCCACCTCCGCCCCTGGCCATGTTGGGATGAGGAGAAAATCCAAAGGCAGGCTCGTGGGTCGAGACAAGGACTGGGAGGGATCTGTCTCCCCTTATGGTCACAGGCAAAAGACAGGCTCAACTTGGGGAAGAAACAAAATCAATTTCATTTACTACAAATCAAAACAGAAACAAAACACAAGGGTATTAGGAAGGGAAACCAAACATCAGAACAACCTCCCCCCACCCCTCCCGCCTTCCCGGCTCAGTTCACTACCGATGCTTTCTACCTCCTCCCCCCGGCGGCGCAGGGGAATCGGGGATGGGGGTTGAGTCAGCTCGCCACACATCGTCTCTGCTGCTCCTTTCCTCANAGTTCCTCACAAACTTCCCTGGCGTGGGTCCTTTCCATGGGCTTCAGTTCTTCCCGATCTTCCCTGGCGCGGGTCCTTTCCGCGGGCTGCTCTCCAGTCACACACTGCTCCAGTGCAGGCTTTCCCATGGAGTCATGACCATCTTCAGGAGCCTCTGCTCCACCGTTCACCCCCATGGGCTGCAGGGGGACAGCCTGCCGTCTCACCACGGGCTGCAGAGCCATCAGCCTCCTCAGGCGCCCCTCCTCCCCCTCCTTCTTCACTGACCTCGGTATCTGCAGAGGGGTTCCTCTCACATTCCAATTCCCCCCCTCACTGCTGGTTCCCCTTCTTAAATATGTTCTCCCAGAGGCGCTACCGCTGTCACTGATTCGGTTGGCCTGGGCCAGAGGCAAGCCCGACTTGGAGCTGGGGGAGCTTCCAGCAGCTTCTTACAGGAGCCACCTCTGCAGCCCCCTCTCCCGCTACCAAAAAAAAAATGTGCCACACAAACCCATAACAACATCCAAGCCATCAAGCATCTGGGAGTGATCTTTCCCTCCATTTAAACATTACTCTCCTCCCTTTCACCCACCTTGGCATAGCAGCAGATGATGAGCACCAGGTGCAGGAGGTATCCCACCAGCAGGATGGTAATCTTGTACATCTGCTTGGCTGTTGAACCATTTGCCCAGTGCTCCCACCAGAAGGAGCTGTTGGGTGCTTGCTGATGACCACTCATGAGGGCCTGACGCTTGGCCACAGGGATGGCAATGAGTAGAGACAGCAGCCAAATGACATCCACGCCGAGGGCAGCGTTGCGCTTGCTGCGGATGCAGGGTGAACGCTTGGCATGGACCAGCAATGTATCTGTCCACAGACATAGCCACCAGAGTAAAGATGCTGACCAGCAGTGTTGCCATGGCCAAGTAGTGAACCCACTTGCGAAAGAAGGCACCAAAGATCCACTCTGGCAGGGAGTAGATGGTGGCCTGGAAGGGGATGCAGAAGAGCAGAAGGGAGAAGTCTGCAATGCGCAAGTTCAGGATGAAGATGTTGGTAGCGCTGCGCGATGGGCGTCCCCCAGGCCGGAGACGCCCCAAAACAACCAACACCAAGGTGTTTCCCACCATTCCCAGGAGGAAAAATCAACCTAAAAAGCACTGGTACAATCACCACCTCTGGGCCGCCCCTGGCCACTCCTGACCAGCATGTTGTGGCCCCTGTTTGGTTAGCCTCAAGGCTGCACTTGCTGGTGTTGGCTCCAAGGGAAAGCACAAAGTTGTCTTCCTGCTCCTCCATGGAGCCAGGCTGCTTGGAAGGCAGGGAGCAGTCGCTGTAGCCCTGACTGCTGTTGGGCACGTCTATGTTTGTTAGTGGTGGCCAGAGGCTGAATGCTTGGGTTTTCCAGTGCTCTGTGTCTTTCCTTACAGGAGCAGTTTTCTTCAGATTCTTCCAGGCTCTGTCTGTCTCTGGTGCAGATTCTTCCAGGAACTGGCAAAAAAGGGGGTTGACGAATTTGTCTCATCTAAGAGGTAACTGCAGGTTTAGCAGTTGTTGCTGGAGAAGCTTATGTGACAGAGAAAAAGTCCGTGCCAGAAGGGCTGAGGATGAGGCTGCCCTGGGAGCTCGGAGTAGAGGCAAAGCAGCTGCAGCTCAGCTTCCTTACGCACCTCCTCTTCTGCTTCCCTCCCATGCCAGTCCCTGGATCTGCAGCTGTTGTACCTGCTTTCCCAGCTCCGCTCTGAGCTGTGGCAGGGAGAACAAATGCTGTCTGTGGCCTGAGCCCTTCAGAAAATAACCCCAGATCAGCTCTGTCCCCATACATTGCTACTCACGAGGAGGGGAAGAGCAGAGGAAAATAAAATTCTCATCCAAAAGCATGGGTCAAGCAGCAGCTGCCGAGTGATCGCTTGTGCAATTTTGTGAGGAGCAGCATTGGAACTGTCTGCATGAGGAGGAAAAGGCTAAAATATGTTTTTTATCAACAGAGCAGGATTTTTTTTTGTTTCGTAATCATTAATGTGCTCACATTAGAGCATAAAGCAATTGAATAGTTGTGTTTTCAGCAAAAAAACTGGGAAAGCCTTAGATTCAGCAGCTGGGTCCTGCCACTTCTTGGATAGCTGCCCAGATTCCATAGTGCCTGAATATTCATGCATCTTGTTGATCCAGCTGTAAAGAAGTTCCAGGTTCAGCCCAGTAGTGCCAAGAGCATCTGCACTGGAAAAGGAAAGGTCTTGGTAGCTGTGAGCAGCTGTGATATTCCTTGCCAGGGAACAGAGAGATGGATTAAAGAAAAAAAAAATTAAGGATTACTGGCTTAGTTATTGTGGGTTTTATGCTTACTTATAGAAACAGTATGTATGTTTTAGAAGGCACTAAGTAACTTTGTTTTAATGGTCTGTTTCCTCATATTTCTTAAGGGATTCTGTGAATTCTACAGGCAGTAAGGAGGGAACAAAGTTTAGGTAAACATTAACAGTACCTGCACACAGTGATTTATGCATGCAGGACAGCTGCTTACATAGAAGAGTACGCATCTCTGTTTTCAGTGGTTACGAGTCTAGGCACTTGGTCAGAGTGGGCCACCACTGGCTCCTGTGGATGTGAGGTTTAGACTGGAGAGAGCCCCTTAATTTTTGAAATGAAGTTCAGTAACTGAAAATTGCCTTGCCTTGTGACTTGTTTCTAAGCTCTTGTTGAGAGGTACCTTCCTTAGCCTGCTCTGATATAGTCTTGTTTAAAACCTGTTGTGAAGCTAGACTCCTTATTTCCCCCCCCATAGTTTTCAGGCTAGTTATGGGGTGAGGTGGGAAGTGGCCAGGGAGTGAAAGATGTCTAAGTTGCAAAGGGAAAACGTATCTACCCTTGTGTGCCAGTGAGCAGACCACCATGGCTGGACCAGCTACCGGGATGCCACCTGCAGCTCTCATGATCTTCTGCCGCCTGACTGCCTTGCGTGCTGTGGCACAGCACCTCAGACACCACTGAGTCTTCCATTCCCCCAAATCTGCTGCGTGTTTGCTGGGGTCTCTGCCCTCAGCTTGCAGACAGCTGCTTGCAATGCACCACGTTTCAGTTACCCTGGAACCTTTGCGGTTTTGCTGCAGATTTGAGTGCCATCTACTGGCATTTCACCTCCTTCACTGCTTTCAGACAGCTCCTGTGGCGGTCCTCGGCCTTTCTTTCTCTCCTACAGTCCCACCATTCAGTAATTAACCCTATCTGCTGTTGTTTTCCTCTCATCCTTGTGCATGTATGCACCCCTAAATCATGAAACTTATATATGCTTGCTTTTCCTTTTGTGATAATATGTGACCACTCTAAGGTTACTTACTTCTTGTAATACTATTATATAGCTTCATGTAACATTTTAGAGAATGCTATTGAAAGTGATTTCAATAGCTATTTCTGTATTTTAGATCTGTTTGCATTTTGGTTTTTTTTTCCTTTTTATTTAGTGGGCAGTCATACCAGCAAGTATTATTTACGAGGCACCCGTAGCAATCACAGCAAATGAGAGCATGCATTTTTTTTTTTTAGTGGGTTTGGGCAAAATAATAAAACCTGCACCAGAAGTGGTTTCTACTGGAGTGGATTTGAGACAATGCATGCAAGAAATTGAGAACTGCATGTGTGTGTCACCTGCAGAACAAACAGAGCTTTGCAGATCTGAAAGATTGCGTGGCACACTAAGTGGAAAATGGGCAGAGGACAGCCCAGTTCTAGCAGTGAGGAGGGACAGATCATAGGATTGTTTAGATTTGTAAAAAAATTTTACAGAAATCTCCTAAATTCTTACAGAAGGGACATTACCAGCTTTCTTCTCCATCGTCAGAATCCTACTCGAATTTTTTAAAAAACTGGACTGCTCCAGGGTTTTTTTCAGATTTCAGAGAGGGTGTTATAACTGGGGAAGTGGGAGGAAAGGTGAATACCCTGGAAGGAAAGTGGCAGTGACATGCTGAATTAGACATCCAGTAAACTAGATGCAAAAATTCAGCTTGCTTTCACTAGGGAACTGAGATGCTGCAAATCTGACTTCAAATGGAGGCTGGCTGGTGTGGGAGTATTCCTGGCTGGTCTTACTTGGGAGGAAATATATCCAGTGGTAATTTACGTGCTTTGCTGAAAACTTATCCAGAAACCGTGCATACTGTGGCATTCAAAAGCTCCAAAAAAGGTAAAGATTCCTTCTGTTTCCCTCTTTCTGCCACTTCTCAACTGCTTTAAATGGTGTGTTTTTGACAGGGAAAAGAATTCACAAGCCCAAATGCAGTTGGAAGGGAACTGACCACACCAAGAAAAAGTACTTGCCA
The DNA here is from genome assembly GCA_013401275.1 of Pandion haliaetus. NCBI lineage: Eukaryota > Metazoa > Chordata > Aves > Accipitriformes > Pandionidae > Pandion > Pandion haliaetus. The sequence continues at coordinate 32,560 of VYZV01012081.1, read as the reverse complement.
TAAGATATGTTCGTTAGTCCAACCAGAAGGAGAAGATCAAGTCACTTTGCTGAGTGAAGGAACACAAATAGCAAATGACTCTGTAATGTCTGATTTGCTGGAAGCATCCACATGGTGTGTGGTGTGAAAAATGATTGAGTCCAAAATGGAATTCCAATTCAAGTTTACAATTTATTAAATGAATAGAGGCAAGCGAACAGCGCGGGGTGCACCGGGAGTCTCTGCTCTACCAAGGTGCACACCGTACAGTTCCTGTTTTTGGTTTATATTTCCTCTGCTAATACATATTCATAGCTATTTCCAAGAAGAGGTGGGTCTATGCAAATGATTTCCAGGAATAGGCGTATCTCCTTTAGCGCATGCCCTCTTCGCCTCTTGGGGTCTTCTTTGTTCTCATCTGGTGGTCGTTGGTTGAAGCTAGTAGTCTTCCTCGGCTTGCCCTCCGGATGACCCTAGACCTTACACATACGTTTTACAAGCCTCCCTTGCTCAACACCACGCGGCTGGCAACAAGACCAGTTCAAGCTGGTATACTAGAACGTTAGGTAGCTCTTGCAAGAAGCAAGAGCTATATACATACCATCCTACTTCTTCTAGGCCTGCGGTTATACAAGAACAAGCAGAATGGTTAAAGATTACATATACAGAGAGGGTCACATTTCACCATGCGGCCCTAGCATTGTTTTATATTGACACGAATCAGGTGAACACATTTCACATGTGGTACTTCAAAATTTGTGGTGTTTCACCTGAAAACCAGAAACAATAAACAATAAGTGGATTGAGCTGCTCTACAAATTCTGCTGTTCTTTAGAAACTCTGTTGCTTCCTGGGTGAAGACAACAAACATTTAAGCATGAGTAAGAGGATGTAGGAAAAGGAAACTGAGTATTCTCTGTGGGAGGAAAACAAAGGTAGAAGTCTGACAGACATCACCTAGATCAAGACTGAACTGGAAGCTAGATGCTGTTGCCATTGTCTGAGTTGATGTTGGGCTAAATGAAAGCATTGCACTCATGTGCCAACTCCCTGACTAAACAGGTATCAGAGGTGTCTTGTTGAGAAAGGACAGCACTGGACCTCTATGGATAAATTGACAATCCCACAGTAAGGAGATGAGAGGGAGAATGTCAGCCCTAGGAAAAAGGGTGGGGGGAAAAAAACCAAAACATTAGATGGTAGTATTTAAATGGTAACTTTTTTAGTCTGTGTAGGTACAAACTACTTTGTTCACTTTCTGATTGCTAATGGGTGCTTCAGCTCCTAATTACACTGTATATCAGGTGTGTTGTAAATCATTCTTACTGTTTTGAGTCATGGTTCAGTTTTTTATGCCTGTACTTTAGATCTCTAAGCCTTTTGTCTTTTGAGTGGAAGGAGGACACTCAAGCCTAACAGCAAGCAAAAATCTTACGGTCATACCTCTCTCCTTCTGGAGAACGTGGGTTACATCTCAGATCCATTTAAAGGAAAACAAGCAGGCGTCCAGCCCCAAAAGTCCAGTTTGTGGCTTTGAGTTCAGTAGCTGTCTTTGTATACTGTGCTCTTCAGATGGCTGACGGGCTAAAAAGCCCTTTAGGCTGAGTGACAAGCTACCTAGACACAACTACTAGGAAACAAGCAATGGTAGGTCTGAAATCTCTGCACTTGGATTGTAGCAACCCTCTCCAGTTGTGATCCTGAGCTTGGTTATGCCCTCATGAGAGAAGGTGCAGTGTCCATTCCTCTTGAAGTAGGACCCCAAGAGAGGCAGGAGGTCCTGCTGCCTGCTCTGCATATATTGGCCCAAAAAATGAGAGCCCAGATTCAATTCGTTTCCAACCCCACAGAAATCCTTTCCTAGAGGAACTGAAACCTTCATACCCTAGACACTAAGTTACTTGTCCACCAGGCCATAAGCCAAGACGTACGGGGTAGTCTTGCTCATGTAGGAGCTATGATGAAGTGCTGTGGCAAGTACAAACATCACAGAACCAGAAGAAAAAATAATTGACTGTTCAAGCTAGGCACTTGGTGGAGGAAAGAGGGGGTTCTGAGGTGTGACTTCTCTGCTTCATGACTTTTAGGATTAAAAAGTCAATATCATGAATAAGTAAATACTTTCAACTTTTGTGAGCTGTAAGGTTTGAGTCTCTTGGGTGGAAGATTGGAATTGAAACTCTGTATCGCACTCTGGCCATGAAAATGTCAAAACATCGCATGATATGAAAAGATAGAAACATCTTTTATGAGGAGTCTGAAATTGTTAATGTGCTATGTCAGTGTGTGAACTAAACTGGAATCTCAGGGGTGATAAAGAGCCATTCCCTGTCACTTGTGGATCTTGGAGGGCTGGACAGGAGTTTGGTAAATAGCTGCCCATTTGGCACAAGCCTGTCTGTGCGTGCACAAGGGAGAGCCTTCAAAGCACAGAAGGGGTTGGTTTAATCAAACAGCTGGCTGAAAGGGTACTCTGCTGCATATAGGTAAGTAAAATCACAGTCACCAAAGTCTCCTTTGAAATGTTTCAACTTGATCTGAACAGTTTATTAGGCTGTAAAACTTGTCCCCGATGAAAGGGGTTTAGATGGAACATAACTGAGAAGAGAGTCCTTTCATTTTAATTGATGACAGCTTCTAGTACAGCTGCTCTGAGCCCTGTGATGTTGCCATTGGGATTCTACAGTCAGGATTTAAAGCAGACGGTTTATTGATTGATTCTTAATTTATTACATCAGTTTGTACTATTTTTCTGTTTAATAAGACTTAAACATGGAACTGTTTGAGTGGGCTATTGGCTGGTTCTGTGGATCTGCTTTATTTGTATTGCTTAAGCATTGGCTGAGGTAAGAGCTTGTGGAGTATATAGCCATGTAACAATGGCAAAGCAAAGCATATTCTTAAGGGTAAATATAGGTTAAATACTGAAATTGTGACAAACCAACCAGAAATGTTCTGTGCTTTCCATCCCCAGCAAGGACAGGAAGATCGTATGGGTGTATCTACACAAATTTGCATCAAAAGTGCTCTTCTGAACTGAGACTGCTAATTGTCCCCACTTCTTTGGCTTGTACCACAGTAACTCTCCAAATCGGCTTCTATTGGCCTGCACTATTTCCTAGCAAACACATAGCCTAAAATATGGTAAGCCAAACTCTGGAAATGTTCTGATCTGGCAGAACTTCATGTTATATTTCACTCTAAAATTAATATTCTTCCCTCAAATGATTAAACCATTAACCTGTTTATATTAACCCATAATTTTGTGTTAACCCATAATTTTAGATAAAATTCTAACTGATTTTTGACTGTTAATCAAAGAAATGGCTTATTTAGTAGAAGGTACTTTGAACTAAGAAAGGTCCTTTAGGTTCCAAGTCCTTCAGTGCTGTATCTGCACTGCTCTCAGGAGTACGCTCCTTTCCAGGAGTGTCAGTTCTTGCAAATTCCGTCTTTCTCTCATCCATTTTAATGGTTTGGGAGGGGTTGCTGAAGTATACCATCAGTTTACCTTCACACAGATTAGTGGAACAGTCTCAGGTTTTCAGAGAAACAATTTTGTTTTGCTCAGGGCCCGAGTGAAGGTATTGCTGAATTGTTTTCTGTTTTGTATGTTGCAACATCTTCACATTATTCACTAGAAATTACCTGTGGTTAGTTTGTCTATTTTGCAGGTGTCTGTCGTGGTTTCAGCTCAGTCGGTAACAAAGCACCACGAAGCCGCTCGCTCACCCCCCACCCCCTCACCTGGCCACGTTGGGATGAGGAGAAAATCCAAAGGCAGGCTCGTGGGTCGAGACAAGGACTGGGAGGGATCACTCTCCCCTTATGGTCACAGGCAAAAGACAGGCTCAACTTGGGGAAGAAACAAAATCAATTTCATTTACTACAAATCAAATAAAAAACAAAACACCAAGGGTATTAGGAAGGAAAATCAAACATCAGAACACCTCCCCCCATGCCTCCCGCCTTCCCG
>VYZV01012081.1:1381-18213 GCA_013401275.1 Pandion haliaetus | reverse complement strand
TTTTGTGCAGCTGCTTCCTCCATCTTTCTTTCCAACACACTACAGAAATTAATTATCTGGAAGTAGGGTATTGAGCCAGGAGAACCCAGAACAACTTTGGTATTTGTCTAAAAAGTTGTTGACAAGAGTCATTGATGGGTGTCAGTGTAGTACTCATTTGTGTTCATCCTGTAGGGTATCTGCTTTCATTATGGCACTGTTTGCTTTCAACTGTAGGAAACATTCAGCTATAGCTTCCTTCCTAATGACTGCAAAGTTTTTGTGACATCTTGATGTGCTTCATGAAGCCTTTTTTCTTTTCAGAACATGGGAAAATAAAACCAGTATCTGTGAAGAGAAACATTAATCTTTGTACTCCTTCCTGTTTCTTTTGCTTTTTGTAATTCGTGTCAACTGATATGGTTCTGCATGTACATATCCTGAGAGTATATGGCATCATACGAACTGTTTTCGTGGATGCTGATCAAACTAGGGTTGTGAAACTGTGGCAGCTTCAGCCACCCACAAGACAGAGTAACATGGGAAAAAGAAGTTGTTTACTGACTTGGTTCATAGCCTCCTTGATTTCTCAACCTTAGATTAATATTTCTTACAAGGTCTTATCTGATAAATAGTTGCAACCATGCTGATTTAAACAGATTAAAGCAACCAATGAACTTCCCACCACCACCCCCTCCAAGTGTGAACTCACTCAATTTTAGGACCTGAATCTAATACTGAAATCAGCAGAAGAAACAGATGGAATTTAGCTTGCAGCAGTTAAGACTGCCTGTATTGCTATTTTTATGCAAAGAGAAATCTTGATACATGGGATTTCCTCTTCCTAATATGTTGTAACAGTTTCTAATTAAATCACTGTTAGCTGCACTCAAGAAATGCCAAGCTGACAGCCTTGGAGATTGCAATCTTTACATGGAAGTAAGATATCAAGTGTGGATACTTGATAAGCAGCATTTATAATGCTGTGTTAATGTGTCTTATCCCTAAGCCATTTCACTGTATGTGGTTTTAAAGCTGATTCCCACACAAAACTATATCCATGTCAAATGCTGGAGTGCTGTTATGTAGGGTAGGTGATGCCACGAGCTGGTAGAGGATTTTATGGAGAAATCAAATTGCAGTTAAAAAATGGCTGCCACTAGGCATCTGCATTTGCAAAGCCCTACTTCCCCAGCTGTGGTAATCTACAGTTTAATCTGTGCTGGTAGTAAAAACACTAGCGCTTTGGACATGTAAGTATTGAAATTAGTGAAGCTGCTTTGTGGCTGGAACAAGACTTCCTAGCATGAAAAATAGTTCCACCACATTATGTTATCCCTCTGTGTCCCGACAGCGACTGGTACAAGTTTAAGCGCTGCAGTTATTTTACAGCTTCTCAGCTTGCTCCAAAATATGTCTGAGGTGAATATAACGTGATATAAACATAGGGATAGCTATTATCAGGGAGAGACAGCTGTGTAACAGCATTCTGGATGATAAAGATAGCTCTCAGGATATTTATTAAGAGAACAGTTCTGCCAGATGGACTCTGCAGGAAGAACGTACATCACAAATGCCACGTTATAAGAATTATTATACACAAACAGCTGCTACGGCTCATCCAGGGCTATTGAAATAAAAAGGTAGAAGAAACCTGACTGTGAGTCAAAGGAAGAATTTGGATTTTAGCTGCTTTAAAAATCAGTTACATTCTGAATCTGCACAGAAGTGACCTGTTAAAAGTCAAAGCAGGAACTTAGTGGCTCAGCAAAAATTATTCTTGAACAAGGAGTTGGTGAGCTTAGTTTTCCTGTAAGCACATGGAAACATAGCGTTTTAGGTAGAAATCAGATTAAACTTGACTTTGCAAGGAGAGAAAATTAAGAATATAGGAAAAAAAAATTGCAAGCAATGATGGTTATTTGATATTTCCTTACTTTCCAAGAAGGGGATGAAAATTTGAAAAGTTGGAAAATTAACAAGGAACTAGAACTAGATGACAAGTGGGGAAATGAATCTGAGCCTGCTATTTGCTGCTTTAAATTAAATTTGGGAGATAGTTTCCTGTCATAGGCATAAAGATGGACCAGGCCTGGATCAAGCTTCAGATTAGGTAGAGGATATTTTCTAAAGAAAATATTTGTCTTTTCTCTTGATGCTAATTTCATACCATTTAGGGTTCTTTAGTCCACTTGAGTTGATGGTAAATGTTTATAAGTGAAGTTCACCAAATTAGCAATGTGCAGCAGAATTCCAAGTGATGTGGGGGTTTCTGTTTACATTTTCCAGTTACTGAGAACTAGAGGATTGATGACAGACCTATGTTTGATTTAAGACACAAATTGCCCAACAGCTCTGTGGGATTGTGAGACTTCGTTATTTCTCTGCAATGGAATCATAAACAAAAGTGTGATGCCCTTTTGGTTTTCTGTATGAAGTATGAAGTAAAATAAAAATGATGATAAGCAAACCTTACTTCCTGTGAAACTGCAGGATCATGTTTTTCATGTCTTTGTTTCCAAACTGTCAGCTCCCACAAAGGGAGTGAAAAGTCCCAGTAGGTTCAGAGACGTAAGTATCTTTGAAAAGGTCGCCTGTAGCTTGTGAGCATTTTGACCTTTACAAATATCACACAATGGCTCTGTAAGTCCAGATTAAAATCCAGCAGCTATAGTAACAAGGGGTAGATATTTATTGGCTTGGGTATAGTCAGTGTGGCAAAATCAGGTCAGCAGTAAGGTGCGTACCTCTAACTGTGTTTACTGTAAGTTCCAATCCAAGGCACTCTTCCCGGAGCAGGTCAGCAAGAGGATGAGTGGCAACCATCACAGATTGCAGCAAGGGAGATTCCAGTTGAATATAAGGGGAAAAAAATAATCACAGTGTGAATAAGCATGCACTGGAACAGGGGCCCGGAAAGGCTGCATAATCTTTTTCATTGAAGACATGGAAACTTCACCAGAGGAGGGTCTGAGCAACCTGATCTAACTTTGAAGGGATCAGGTGACTGGACTGGATGACATCCCACCAGACACCCCTTCCAACCTAAATTATTCTGTGAGGAGGGGCACCTGCTTCTAAACCATATAAACAGAGCAGTGTTAAACACATCATATCTTAGCGAGCAAACGTACGATGGACTGCACAAACAGCTTGCCACAAGAGGGAGGAAACGCTGGGTTTTGAACGCTGCCCAGCACAAGGCTTGTGGGTTCCCCAGTGGGCGGGAGCTGAGCTGAAAAGCTCTCCCATAGCTCTCATATCTCTGAAAGGGGCCATGTCCAAATGCTTGTTGAGTGTGAAGCCTGTGACATGTGAGCTAAAGAAATAGAGGACGTTTCTTGACTGCTGCTCTGATGCCAGGAGGACCTGGTGCCAACCTTTAAGCTGTTGCATCCAAGATAGCGGAATGTGGATTTTGACTCCACTGCATTTTCCTAAGAAGGTAACCTGCTCCAAGGAGCCTTTAGATAAACAAGAAAAAGCTATAAATCTCATGTCAACTTCCACTTCTCAACTCTGCTCAGTCAGCTTGGAAAAAAGCGGTGTGGGTTTTGTATTTTAAATGTTGTTTAAGTAGGGGTGCCTAATATACCATGTTCTTAATTTTGTGTACTGCTTGCAATACTCCTTCAATTTTCAATAACTGATTTCTGAATTATTATATACTTATGTGTCTTTTTTTATGTAAACAGTTTCAAAGGCAAATGAGTCTTACTTTCAAAGTATAAAGAAAATATTGCATGAAATCTAGAAGGTGCTTTTATATAGCAAATCTATAGGAAATTCTTGTAGCTACCAAGAATAGCATTTTTGTACAGATACATAGAATGGAGAATTGGTAATGTATAGATAAGTATAATTTCTGTTAGCAGTCAAACCGCTTGAAGAACATGTAGGTACAATTCCCGCTTAAAAATGTTCCTGAAAATCACTATGGACTTCATATTGATAGAAAATTAGTAAATATTCAGACCAAAATTTACAATGTGTAGTAGTTTTTATAGCATCAGAACAGTGTTATTGTGTGAATAAGGCTTGCTACTTTCTCATTAAGCATTTTGAACTAACAAATTGTGTGGATTTCTGGAATAGCAGTTTTACTGTACTATGCCACAGAGTACACAATAAGCTATAAAATCTTAGTGTTCCCTTTAGAGTAATTTTATTAGGATCTGGCAGACTTCTAGAGATACAGGTTGCAGATCTGATCTCTATGTTGTTCTGAGGAATTTTAAATCAAAAAAATGCCTGCAGAAACTAATTTGCCTTTGTGATGCTGGCTTGCCAGAATTCTGATGCTTGTGCAATCTTTTGACCTTTCCTTTTTAACATTTGGCCTGCTGAGCTGCCATAAACAAATTTAACATTTTCTAGATTAGAGATACAAGGATTTTTTTAACTGTGGTAACAAAGTCTGTATTTGTGCTTTGACATTTGAGAGAAATCTCTATGGTTGCCACAACGCAAAAAAGAAAGAACTGATTGCTCTCTATCCCTTACAGTTCTGTAGAAGTGCTATTTCACTGAAGTTTTTGGGTCTCAGAATGCATGTATATTTCTGATGCATTTTTATGGAAGAAAAACTTCTTCTGCACTCCCATCTGAGGAAGGATTTTGAGGATGAGGTTTTACCAGTAACTGCTGTTCCTCAAAATCTTTCATTTGATTGCAATGACCAGAAGAAAACAAAGTGCTCTCTTTTAGATTGGAAAAATGTGGGCAGCACTTAAAAAACAAAAAAAAGGAAAAAAAAAAAAGCCATGGTATGTTTGAAAATGCTCTTTTTACAACTGTTCATGGCCACCTCTGCTGAGAGTTCTTACCTGAGTATGCTGCTTAACACAGCTGTGAGGGAGAGGCAGGTAAACTCCACTGTGGCACATATACCCAAGTAAGCATTCTTGTGCTGAAGCAAAGTTCATTACCTCCTGTGAGAGCAGTATTTCCACAGGCTGCATCCATTATGATAAAACTCAGTTGTTAATGATCAGTAAAGCTCATCCTGTGGCCTTTGTCTGACTCTCTCGCTCTTTTTTAGCATTGTGTTTTGAAAGCAGTATCCAAACATTTCCAGAATATTAGAAATATTTCGGAACTAGGCAAAGCGCTGCCAAAATGAATGAGTCTGTCAGGATTAGGGGCTGGAGGGGACATGGCTTGCATTGACCCTGGCATGGAGAAGACCACATGTTAAACAAGGGACAGGAGCATGGGGCAGGGGGCCCAAATGGGGTGACTGGTAAGAAGAGTGTTCCTTTCATATACTCTGCTGCCTATAGGTTTGAAACATATTGTGGTCCATCCAGTCGGGAGTACATTCACAGAGAGGAACCCTGGACTAGTTGTTTACTCAAGTCTGTACGTGCTATTCAACGGGTTCTGGTTTGCAATACAGGAAAGCAGTATCACCAGACCGGAGAAAGAGGAGACTGCGCATTAACAGAGAAGCCTGCTGGCTCCCTGCATCAAACGCTCCTGGCCTGCCCTTTCACTGAGGTCAGTTCTTGTAAGCTGGACAGTTTTACCTGACAATATGTGGTCTGCTACAGTGCTATAGAAGTAGTTGACAGGCTGTTCTGGTTTGTTCTGCCTTTAGGAAATCACTCCATAAAGCGTATCTGTCTTGAAGTTAAAAGAATTTCAGTAACTTAGTATTTCTGAGAAAATAGTCCTCATCATTAGTAATTAGATAAAAAAATGCATAGCATTAGCAAAGCTCCTATTTACTTCAAAATTACTGGATTGAGTAATTTGAATTTGTTAGAAAGTCTTAATTAAAAACTGTGCACAGGAAAAAACCCACAGTGAAATAAAGGATAAGAACCTAGTAGGTAAAAAATTCAGTAGTTGTCCTTTTCTTAAGGAAAGTTGTAAGAAATCTTCCTGTAGTTAAAATATGTTTATCTGTAATAATAAAATTTGTTATGGAATTGTTTTAAAGGAGAAAGCAATGAATCTCCTACACTTCAGTTGCAAAGAAGTCTTGCCAACTGAGGTTATATTGCATCTGGAAAACTTGCAGTCTACATGTGTGGTGGATAGTATGTGAAATACCCAAGGATGCACTTAAATTCAAGGCTGAAAGCTAAGAGTGACTTTCACTGTATATGGAAGTACTGTAATTGCCCCTAGTGGGTTCCTCTTTCCAAGAATGTTTGGGACAAGCTATCCTGCTTGTTCCTTTCTTTTCCCTAGAAATCCTGAAATGCCTTCCAACCACTACTGTATATATTCCCTTTTATCCCTGTTTTAAGCAATAAGTTTAACAGCACCATGTTTTTGCATTGCTTGGTGGCACTTCATTGCACTTTTGCACAGGCAGGGAAGGAATAGCAGGTTGGAAATTATAAATTGTAATACAGCACTAAGGAGGTTTCTAAGCAGGGGAACAGAGAGACCTGACATGATTCAGGGCAGGTGATAGTGGAAGGAATTTCAAGCAAAAATTGAGAAAGATTTGAAAGACTGTCTTGATGACAAAGTGAATTTCAAAGGGATTGTTATATTTTCTTAGAAACATCATAGTATGATGCATGTGTTCTGCTCCTAAAAATATGTTTAATATTTATGTATTACTAATTATGCTTAATCATTATTTAAGGAATAGGGAGACTCCATGCTTTGGCCAGTGGTCAGCAAGGAAGTTTTTACCTAGGGTCCTGGTCATCTTGTGTTGTCTGTGCTGTTGCAACTATGCTGCTGCCATGATCTGATGTAGTTAATTCAGGGCTACACTAGGATTAGCTACGTGAGATCTCAGCGTAACTGAACTGGGGGGGGGCTGTGAATTGTCTTCATTTCTCAGGCTATATTACTATCTTGAGCTGTGAGCTCTATTTTATTGCACTTTATATATTTGATTTGGCACAATAATTAAAAAAATTCAAGTATTAATTTAATGGCTGTCGTGAAGTGTTTTAGTAAAGAATAAGATGGAAAATAGGGACTTCAAATGGGATGAAAGGAATGCCATTCCTAACTGAGATTTGCTGCACTTAAATAGCAGCTGTTTACTGAACCTTCTGCACTGAGGCCTGGCCTGCCTGCTGGAAAGGAGAGGTGGGGCCAGGCAGCTTGCCCATTCTTCTGAACATGGTAAATGACAGAAGCATGCAGAAAAACTTTCCTTTTTAACTGTGAAATTTTCCATTAAAATGGATCTATTTTAAAAGAGCAAACCCCCCCCTTGTTGAATCCTTATATGGCAGATGTGGGCATCCTGCTTCATTATAGCTCTTTCCTCCCTGATGTGGGAACAGTCAGTGTAATGTATGCTTTCTCAGCATTTATGTTTTATTGATAGTTAACTTCCTAGCTGTTCATGAGGAGCTTGGAGAATGTAAACCAATGGTATAAGCTAACGAGTGTGAAGCAGTAAAGCTTTATTTCTGTAGCGTGTGTCTGCAGAGACTCACTCTGTGCCTATTGCAGCTCTCCAGTGACTGTCATTGTTTATTTTGGGCTGTGGGCTGATGGCTTTTCTAAGCTTGATGCGCCCAAATTGCTGTGCCTGCCCTGTGTGCAGAGGTATGGTGGGCAGGAAAAGCAGTTTTGCTCTCAAAGAGAGATGCAAAGATAGGTACGGAAAGAGACATTTTGGCTCTGAAGTGTAACATGGAAGAAGAGAGTGAGCTGTTTTGCACCTCCCTCCTTCTCTCTTCCACCTGGTGTGCCTCTGTATGTTGCAAGCCTGTGATGTTTTGTGTAGCTGGAGTAGAGCTGAAAGTAAGAAGAAAGTTTTCTCTTTGTGCTCACTGTCCCTTGTAGTGTTACACGTATTTCTTTGGGACAGACTTTTGGTCTGTGGGAGACTCAGCTGTGGTGCCTAACTCAGAACTGAAGAGATGTATTTCAGTTCCTGGAGCAACACCATGGGACTGCCTCTGGGTTCGTCCCATGGGGACTAATGGTGTGCTTTACTTTGCATACCCCAGGGCTGGGAGAAAGGAGCTTGGCAAGAGAAGTAGCAGGCTGTTGGGCCTGGTTTACTTTATATCCCCACTGCATACTATCTTCCAATTTTCTGCATGACGTTAATTAAAATAAATTAACTGTAAGCAAACTGCTGCAGTTTTAAATGCATATAAGATTCCAGTAGGATTCTGTTTATATTTTCTTTTTTGGAATGTGCCCTCTTGCATAAATGGATTTTATTGAAGACAAGTAAGAGAAGGAAATCAAACACCACGTCATAGTAGCAAAACAGGGCTCATATTTTGAACATGGATTTTGCTGTACCTAGATGTAATGTGTAAGCCCATGTATGTGTGACCTGCCTCATTTTTCCCCAAACACATAATCTATAAATATTCAGTTTCTTTGAGTAAAAGTAATAACAGAGGTCAACTTGGTCAGCACTGGTGCATCACAGTTGTTTCCAATGACAATTCAAATGTTTTTCTGCTAAAGGCAGTATTACATAAAAATTGATGGAAAATGACCCTCCCAATAAATTTTTCCCTGTATACAAATATAAAGCTGTGGCAATGAATAAAAGCAGAAAAATCTCCCTTCCAAACAGTCAATGTGGGAAAAACACAGAAGGTTCCCTTGGTTATTGTGCAGACATGAGAGGAATAAGGGCTTCTTCCATCAGCTGTGGTACGAATCCTGGACAAATTAAAGTGTTGCCAGGGAGTCAGCTGTGCTCTGGAGAAGGACAGTCTGAGAGTATCATCTCAGTCTTGGAAGTCTGGTCCTTCTTTTGACCCCAGGGGAAGTAGTTGGGCCTGCAGGAAACCATTCCCATGAGAAAACCGAGATGTGTAGACTTATGATGTAAATTGATTCCCATATTGCCCTAAGGGCCTAGCGAAAAACTCTTAAGTTTTGTACACGAGAAGAAACTTGGAGTCAACCACTTCTGTTATGTTTGTTAATGAATGAGAGCACAGACTGTTAAGCATCCTTGAAGGATGAATCTATTTCCAGAGTGCTTTCCTCTATGTAGCATTAGACCTCTGTACTTCCCAAATGCTCTCTATGCCATTCCTGACACTAGGTTTCTCTCACAGCAAACATTAAGGGGTGAAGGTTATTAATTTTCTTTACTGCCACAGGTCCCCTGGGATCGCATTTATATTGGATCTTCATTTGTGCCTGCATACTAATGTGTTTATTCAGCTGTCCTAGAGCTTCTTTCTGAGATCACTTTAGGGCTGATTTTAAACGTGCTTCTCCATCTATGCTCCCTTTTGTACAAGCTTGTATGTTCCCACTGTTCAAAAGTACCTCCTGCTAGATGGTCCCACAGTTTAATGCATTCCCAATTCTTGTGAAACAGAAAAGGCCTGAGCCAGTTTCTCAAAAGAGGAATTTTAGGAATTTTTGTCCAAGTAAAGGTTTTTTTCAGAATAGCAGTTTGCACCTTTCTAAACTCAAGTTGTGAAGTCATTTCTTAATTTTTTTTATTAACTTCTACATTATTTTGATTCAGAGATAAAATACATGCAAAATGGATTAATTTTTATTTTAAAACATCTTAATTGCACAGCTTAATTAAACTTATACTGGCTTATTAAATGTAAGTCCTTTATGAATGTATTTACATTTTATCAGGCATAGGCAACTTTGATTTACAGTCTGCATATTGCAGGTGAAAGGAAAATGCTTTAATATATAGGCTGGAAATATAAGAATCTGAATAATATGATTTTCACTGTGCTGCTTTTCAATATCCTGGTTACAGGCCTACTCTTATTTTGGCTTTGATTTTTGTAATCAAAATGTTCTAGTAAGGGGAAGAAAGAAATGTGTTTAGAACAGGATACCATCAATAGGTAATCTGCCTAGCGTGACTTGAATTTGCTTCCAATGACTCTGTCACCTATGGATCTCCCTTGAGATATCTGTGACTTTATTGATGAATATGTGGCTTTATATCAGGAAATTATTTCCTAGGTTTATGTCCACCTCCTGTTGCTTTAGAAAATTTGCTTAAAGACAAGAGAAGCAACGCATGCAGGCAAGGTGAATTGCCTTGTAATTTTATCATATCTTGGATATTTGCTATTTGTTTTTGCCTTTGCAGACAAGGAATACATTAGAACAACTTCCTTTATTAGTAAAAACAAACGAATGTGTCAAAGTTTATAAATGTAAACTTTACTGGCTCATAGTGGAAAACAAATGAAAAGTCAACATTCTTTTTCTTTTTTTTTTTTTTTGTTTTCTTTTGGAAATATTTGAGCATTGGCTCTGCAATATTAGAATTCTAGCCAAACTTCTTTGATCTGAAAGAATTCACAGGGCACATGCATCAGATTAGGATGTCACTCCAATGAATGAAGGGAGGTGACTGCTCCTCAGCTGTATAGGTAATGCTGCCAGTAACTCTGAATGTGGGGGGGTGAAAAAACCCAACCTTTTCCCTGCAAAGGTGTTTTCACCTCCTAGCAGATCTTACATCTACTTTACATAGAACAGGAGGTATTTCTAATCTGTTTGTAAATAATGCTTTTTGACTGAGACCTGAAAGGCTGTTGTCCAGGTGTTTGAGTACTATATTTTAAAAGTGCTTGGATTACTCTTGAAGTTATTGTCTTACCCATTTCCTCATAGAAATAAAGTGACCCTTTCAAGATTGGCACATAGTGTCCTTGCTAAGTTATGGAAAAGTGTTGGATTTCAGCAGGTTTCCTCTGAAAATACTCTGACATGCTGTGTGTTTTAACAATACAGTTTACTCAGAAGTAGCTGATTTTTGGAATTTCTCAAAAACAGTTTCAGTGTTCATTTCAGTGTGAGGTTTCCCAAATAATGAGAACAAACCAGTTAATGTAATGAGAAAACTATCTTGTTACGCTGTTTGGGGAGCTGCTTTTTGGGAGGTGTGCGTCCAGGGTCCATCAAGCTCACTCTGCCAGCTCTGACTGAGGAGTTGGTTCCCTTCAGCAGTCAGCTGGTGGCAGCAGCAGAGTCTAAGGAGTCGTTATATGTGCAAAAACACAATAGCCAGAGACCTTAAAATCTTTGGGAGAAGGTAGCTGTTTTACAGTTTCTGCTGCTACCTTCCCTTCTATTTACTGTTCTCTTCTTTCTTTCTTTCTTTCCTACTGCAGAATTCACCCCGGCCTTACCAGAAGAGAGGCATTTCAGCTCTGCCTATATTATTAAGGCTGCAAACTCTGCAGACTGGAAATTTTGCTGTTTCATTGTCATCAGCAAATAATTGTGGTATCATTTTGCTTCAGCAAACTGGAAAATGGAAATGAAGAGAAATACAACAAAGTTGTTGTGGCTGTTGATGTTCTTCTCTGATATTGTGCTGTTCAGCTATGAGAAATCAATGAGAGAGCGAGCTATCGAGCTGATGCAAGATGCACGTTTAATTGATGGGTATATAAAATATGTTCAACTAAACCCTCTTTGTGAATCTTGACAAGTGAGGAGGAAATGCCCAAGTGTGTTTGGATCAGTAGATACGTAGGCTGTTACTAGCACATAGCAGTTAGTTACTGTTGCAGTGATTTACCCAGAATGAATTTTGGTTCAGAGGGTACTTACTCTAGGATCAGGTTATTCTAAATGCATTTGTGATTTTTCTGGTCAGGTCTCACCACTTAATTATTGTTTCCCTGTACATAATGTCCTGGTCTCCTTCCTGTAATTTAATGGCATCTTTCATTAGCAATGACTTCTGAGCAGAGCTGGAAAGCAGGCGTCATACCTTGAAAGGGTACCCTTACAACTAGCACAGGCAGCACTGATTATTCTACCACAAGTACTTGCTTCTAATGAGTGTGGTGGCTGATTTCAGTTCTTCCATTCCTTCAGAAATGATAGGGAGAAAAATAGATACAGAAACACAACAGCTATGAAAATGGGAGAAGCAAAAAAAGTTTATTGCTGTCCTAATTAAGAAATAAAGCTTATTTGCAAAAGAAGGGGGACTTCTAAGTGTATGTTACTGCAACGATTATTGGCAGTTAATGGTCTAAGGGACTATGAACAGTGGAAGAAGTTACATTTGGGTTAGAAGGGGAATGACTTATTTCTATCACAGTTTGTTCACAATTCTATTTGTTTTCAATTCTAGCCACAATGACCTTGCACTGCAGCTGAGAATATTTTACCAAAATAGACTCAGTAGAGTCAACTTAAGAGAACTCAACAAGACCCACACAAACCTTGCGAAACTTCAGGCTGGTTATGTGGGAGCTCAGGTATGTACTGCCATGGTTGTGAGTCTGAGAACGTATTTTTACATTTGCCTCCTTCCCAGTCACAAAAGTACTCCTGGCCTCATTTCTGGCTCTTTCTGTTGAAAAAGAAAAAATGATAAAACAGAAAAGCGACAGACACTTTTCAATAACATTTGTGTTTCAAAAGTCTGTGTTTTACAATCCAAGTACTCTTAACCAAAACAGCAGCATTTATTTTGTGATAATAAATTAAAGTAAATTTACATTTGCTTTCCTGTGTGTACTATGAAGTAGCTGAGTGTGTCAGGAGGCTTTAATCATGTCTGGAATGTATGCTCTTGCCTTGCATCGTAACTCTTCCTTTGGGGGGGAAAAACTATAGTGGCAACTCCCTTGTAAACTGTAGGAAATTATTTTGGCCTGTGCTCATGAACTTCACTATCGGCAAATGAAAGTTTCCAAGTTGAAACGCAAGTTATGTAGTTTATTTGTCAATGTCTCTTTCAGTTTTGGTCAGTGTATGTTCTTTGCAGCGCTCAGAACAAGGATGCTGTGCGTCTGACCTTAGAGCAAATTGATGTTGTCAAGAGGATGTGTAACAGCTATGAAGAGCTTGAACTTGTGACAACTTCCCAAGGTGATGCTCCTTCTTGTAACAGAAATTTTTTTAAAGGGGATTGCAGGAGGGACATGCAAAAGACGGAGAGCTGCAAGCAGGCAAGTTATCCTGGTTTAAAGGGTAACTTTAACTTCAGTTTTTCCACTGAGCCACAATAACTGACTCTGTGCACAGTCCTGGTGCACTGCAGTCATAAGAAACTTTGCCATATAAACATGCACTAGTATAAGCTCCTGTTCTATGAAAATGTCAGCATTATTGCTTGCAATTTACAGTAACAATTGTTGCTCAGTAGTGCTGGCTTCTTATTTGTCATGAAATTACTTTGGAATTATTTTCTTTTTTTGTTTCCAGGTATCTCTGACAGCAGAAGGATCGCGTGTTTGATTGGAATAGAAGGTGGTCACTCCATTGACAGCAGTTTGGCAACACTGAGGATGTATTATGACCTGGGTGTTCGTTACATGACTTTAACGCATTCCTGCAATACACCTTGGTAACTAATGTGCATGTTTTTGTGTGACTGTCTAGTGCAAAGTGGTGGCAGCTCCAAGATGGGGAAAATACAGATTCAGACACAGAGTTCACCTGTGAAAGGCTCTGAACCAAGTCAATGATGATAGGTTTTTGGGGTAAATCACTTGCCATCTGTCAAGTGGGAGACTGAAAGATCTGTTATGTAGTGGTTATTATGCTGACAATTTGGGAACTTTTAAACCTTGTTAACAACACAAAGATGGTAAAATTGCTATCCCCTTTGCTTTAGTAGGAAATTGAGCAAAACAGGCCAAAAAAAAAAAAAGTACTTAAAACGCTTATGATGTAGGTAAAAGAGGGTAAATGCTATGTAAGAAGTCAGCAGCCTTCAACACTGTCCTCTCTGGCCAGCTCAAAAGTGCAGGTCCCTTATGCAGCTACAGAGATGGGTACTTAGTTACTGTATCAGAATATTAGCACCTACTCTTTGCTGGATTGACAAAATTCCTTCTTGTACTGACTCAGGGAAAGGGGAATTGTGTGCAGAGAGGGCTGAAAATCAGGCTTGCTGGCTGACAGGTAACTGACATTTCAGTGTATCTTTGTTCTCTGATGGTTTGTTTAATCAGAAAATTTCTGACAAGCATCTCTTTGCTTGTCTTGCATTGCTTCGCAAATATACAGCAGTCCTGAACCTGAAGGCATAACATCCAGAAAACAGTTATGAACATAAAAAGCACTGTGTGAACAAGATACATATTATGTAGCTCATTATTCCTGCGTTTGGCTATGTGACATGGTAGTGATTTTTATTGTGTGTAGCATAAGAAGTTTCAGTTGCTGATATTATAGTCTGCAGAATAATATGATGTTTCTCCTCTCTCACTCCCCTTTTTAAGGTCTGAATCATCATCTAAAGGAATACACAACTTCTATCCTAGTGTTATCGGTCTGACTGCATTCGGCCAAGTAAGGATCTCTTTCGGGTGCTAATCTAAGCAATCTCTCATGCAACTAACAACTTCTGGCCTTATATTTTCAAAAGCAACTTGTCATTAAAAATTAATTACTGGAAGTTCTTGTTAATTAGGAGGTGATCAGGGTTCAAACAAAATTCCCTGTGATGTTCCTTAGGGTAAAAGAAGCACTAGATTTAATTATAACAATTGTCTTAATACAGATCAGATGTATGAATTAATAGGCAAAAGTAGTGGGATGTGAATAACAGTTCAAATGACTTATTCTAGATTGACTAAGTTTTCTGTTTTGAGCATGTGGTGGTGTGCTAGTTAATTGTGAGTGAATATATTACTATTAAATTAATAGGTAAATAGAAATCCATACAGGCACAGCATGTTTATGAATAGCTGACAGCTGCAGAATTTATTTATCTGTTTACATATATCAGCTAAACAGTTTCCTTTAAGGAAGCTTAATACTGACAGTCTTGTCTGTAAATCTGTTTTAGGAAGTGGTAAAGGAGATGAATCGCCTGGGTATGCTGATAGATTTATCTCATACTTCATATTCCACAGCAAAAGCTGCACTGAATATCTCAAAAGCACCAGTAATTTTCAGCCATTCCTCAGCATTTTCCATTTGTAATCACTCAAGAAATGTTCCTGATGATATCCTCTTGCAACTGGTGAGCGATAAGAGTTTTGGTGTCAGGTTTTTTGGGCCGTTATTTGTTTGGTTTCCTTGTTTTGTTGGTTTTATTGGTTGTTTTGTTTGTTTATTTTAATGGCAATGTTTGGCTAGTTTGAAGCAAACTTGTGCATTCAAGTCGTGGTGTTTACTTTTCACCTCCTTATCTCTGCATTGGAATTATAAGCAGATCCCTGAGCAGCAAGTTACACATTCACTTCTGAGACATTTTCTTTGGGTTGTGTTTTGTCTTTGGCTACAAAAATGAAGTGTTTGCAAATACTTTGAAATTCTGTTTGAGTTCGTTTGACGTAGTCACTGGACTTCTGCTGATTCAGGCTACTTGAGAATATAATGAATCCAGGGTAAATGACAGAGAGACAAAGCCTTGTGTTGCCATTCGAGCTTTGTCTTACAGACTACTGTTACGCTCACTGATAGATGGAGGTAGAAGGATCTATATGAGATGCCTGTGAGGTTTCCAGGACACACGAGTGTCCACTCGTCACCTGTCTCTTCATATCTTTCAGAAAAAGAACAAGGGAATTATCATGGTGACTTTCAATGCAGATGTACTGGCCTGTGGCAGAAAAGTTGTTAGTGTTTCTACCCTTGCAGGTTTGAAGTTAATATACTGTAGTTTTTGTGGGTGGCTTCTATGAATTTCCTGGTGTCTGCAATGTTTTTGAGATCATGTAAATTATACTGCTTGTTTACTCCCTTCCATACCTTACCCCAGCTCTAGGTATTTTTGGAGCTAATATTCATTAAACAGTAACAAGAGGTACAAGGTGTGTAGCTGGAGGACATCATGCTCCCAAATGGAGCCAAGAACCACTAAACCCAAAGTAGCTGTTACTTTGTGGAAAACATACTAAACCTTTGTAATTAAGAGTGGAAAACATAAGTATGTAGTGGGTAATGAAAAATCTGTTAGTATATGTGGGTTACTTGTTGGGAATTAATGTGCTGTGATGATCATGTCTTTTTCCTCATTTGCATCTCATCAGTGTAGCTGTTATTTTGAAGATTGCTGCCTGATGTGCCTGATACTGATACTAGTCAAGCATCAGTAAATACCCGGAATACGTCAACTGCATTATTAAATTTTAACCTATATTATTAGGATGTCTTTTGACTTTTTTTTAAAAGGATTTGATTAAGAATCCATGATCAAGGAGAACAGTTGCCTAGTGCCAATATATCTGAACTGTAATATTTCTTCTTGCTGGATGCTTAGATATTATTTTCTTTGATATTTTCTTTCAGATCATTTTGACCACATAAAGAAAATTGCAGGTTCAGAATCAATAGGAATTGGTGGTGACTATGACGGAGTGGAACGGTTAGTAAAATTGTACATACATTGTCATCTGCTCCTTAAATTATGAAGGTTTTGATACTTTTTGGGGAAAAAAAGGCAGACTAAAAGTTGTAGCAAGTCGTCTTGTGATGAGTACTAAAACAAGTTTCATGAAAGAAGGGCACAATGACTCCTTTTCAGAACTGTATGAAGCAGTGCTACAAATGTGGAAACGGATCCTAATGCTCTGTGAGCTCTGCAATTATGTGTTCTAGGCAGTGGTTTGCACATATAAAAATAGTGATAGAGGGTGCTTTACTCCAGAAGCCAAAGATGAATGACAGGAAACCTGCCTCAGCCTTTAGATGGTAAATGGGTTAGCCCAGGGATATGCTGCAAAACTCTTTCCTCCACTATTACTTTCTAGTGGGGAAAGCCCAAAGTGTTTTGGGACTGTGAAACCACTCTTGCTTTCGGGGCTTGGGAAGTGTTTGAGGCAAGCAGGGCATGGTGAACAGCGAACGACATAACCTGTCCTGCTCACTCCTGGGCTAGTGTGTTGTTACAGTACAGGAAATAAATGCAGATTGGGTGTCATTTGCTGGTGTAACCCTAAATCTTTTTTTGCTTTTTATCTTTCTGTTGAATCTTCATCTCCTCC
>VYZV01012079.1:0-11653 GCA_013401275.1 Pandion haliaetus | reverse complement strand
ACAGGTTCAGATCCCTGTTCTGATTTTCACAAAGCAATTCAAATCCGGAAAATGCTTTTCCGATCCAAAAAAGCTTCCTTCAAATCTTATGTGTTCCAGCAAAGCTCCGTTTCTGACAAGCCAGTATTTTCTGATGGAAAACCATTTGTCAGAAAAGTATGATACAGAATATCTCTGCATACGTGATATATTTAGAAAAACAGTCACTCACAGACAATATAGAGTTTTACAGGAAAGGCTAACACCTCCTATCTCCTAAAAAAAACATAGTCTTCAGTGGTTTTAAAAGTGAGGGTCCTGACTGTATGAAAAAGATTATCAAATTTCCTGCTAGTTACAGAAGGGCTGAGCTCAGTAATTCATAAAGAGACAATGTGGGTATACCAGCAGTCACATCAAACTGCAAAACATTTTTAAAGTGTCAATTGTAAAATGTTGAGGTATATTAATGTCGTGGAAGAATTCAGCCTCAAATTTGGCTAGAAATTCAGATGTAAGAAAACCACTGTCATGGGTAACTTAAAACTGGTCATTTGTGAGCATTCAGTTAATTTTTTTTTTATTGTATCTTTCATATGTGCTCATTCTCTTTCAAAGGAAATACACAGATAGTGTTGATGCCACATTTATATTTCAACACAGGAGCTCATCCAGATGAAAACCTGACTGTGGTTTAATTGCAGGAGTAAAATGGCCCAGGCAGAATTGAGTAATATTTTAGTATTATGATATGTTTGTACATTTCTCAAGAGTGTGTATTATCTGCCTGAGAGACTGGAATTTGTAAGAAGAAACAATTTCCTGTCTGCCCCTGGTAAATAATGTATTTAAATAGGAGTTCTACAAATGTGTATTACATGTAGACTGTCTCTGAAGGAACTGTTCTAGTCTGATAGCTACATATCTATTTATAAATGCTTTAAATCCATATTATAGACCACCAAAGTGTAATGGTTCTTCCTGGAATGGTTCCAGGCTCTTGTGCAAATACATTTTTAAGATGTATAAGATGTATGCCATTTATATTAAACAGGCATACATACAAAAAACCCCACCCTTCGGGAAAAGACAAGTAACATGCCCTGGACTCGGTCTGAAATGCACTGGAGTCTTTGCCCAAAATTATTACTTTCCATTCACTTTGATTTGAAAGCACTCAACATCTTGTAGCAAATACTCAGCACCTATTGGAATAGCAGGATAGAAAAAGACTGTAAGGAGTCAAAAAGATAGGTTGTATAAAATACTCTTCCTTAAGGACAGGAACCTGAACATATGTGCAGCTCTATTAGTAGATGAAAAGGCTGTGTGTGGGTTTTTTTGGACTGTAATAAAAGGATGAGTCAAGGTGGGGGCTATTAAATGTACTGAGGCCCTCACAGAAGTAACCTAATGCCCATTTCCAGTTGGCTTTGCCATTACACACATGAAACCATGAGGGCAAATGAAACTTTCAACATTACCTGTGCTTTTAGTAAGCAGTGGAATGTCTGATCCTTCATATGTACACAATTGCACATGTATGAGATATACTAATTCTTCCTGTTTTTAAAAAGGGAAATATGTACAGCACTCTGGACGAGGACCTGGCAGACTGCTTTTCTACCCAGAACAACTCTAAGTTGTCTCACTCATAAACCCCACAGAAAATGGAGTTTATATTGCTAAATCCTTTTTAACCTCAGCTATAGCAGCACACAAGACACCTCTGAAATATTATTGTATGATAATTTTATGATCCAAAGCCAGTCTTTGAGGTGTATGTTTGCTTTTTATTGGCTGTCCTTCAGATGAGAACTATTCTGAGTTCACCAGTCATGATTAGTGCCTGTCCTATGTAGTTCCAGAGTGTCACCATGGCTGAACGTAAGAGAAAGTTATTGTATATATACATCTTCTCTCCTGATCTGCTGCTCTTGCTATTTAGGCTGAGACTCAGAGACAGAATAGTAGTTCACACACTGTGAATATGTGCAAACCAACCGTCTGTGTTCAAAAGATCCAAGAAAGTACATTCTTTACCATTTTCTAAGGAACATATGGGGCTTTAATACTTGTACTGATACAAAAATTACAAGTTTAATTCTAAAAAAAAAAAAAAAAATCTGACTTCCATTGAGGTTCCTTTAGTAATATGAAAACCAAAAAAACCCAACCCCAAACAGCTGCCACATCTGCCTAGCTCTAATCATCTCCAAGTCTTTGGAGCTGAGCCATGCACTTCAGGAGAATGAAATAAAATGTCTGTCTATACTTTTGACCTTGTTTAAAGAGAAGTTTCCTTCTTAGCTCTATTCCCAATTTAACCTCACTGGACTAAACTTTCAAGGCAGTATAAACACTACTTCAAGAGATGCCTTGAAGAAGGAATTCTGAATTACAGGGACACAAGTCCTATTTATGTATCCCAGACTAGAGATATAATAGCATCTAAGTCTAGCTTTAGTCTCTACGTATTCTCTAAATAGACCCATCTGATACTCTTCCAATTCTTATTCAGTCAAAAGCTGAGAGATGGTTAGTAACTGCTACTCTCAATGCTTTTCAAGAGGATTTTCAAGTAATCTTGATTCTATTGAAGGGCAATGACCTGTTTACTTTAATGGGCCAGACTTTGGTCAGATGCACATAAAATACCTGGGTAAAGATTAGAAAATTATGTCATCAGCTTTCAGGCCTTTTGAGGGTAGGGAAAGAGGGGTACTCTTCAGTGCCACTAAATCTCCATATAAATAATTGCACTTAAGACAGCTGTGCTCTGTGGGGAAATTTTCAAGCTGTAAATAGACTCAAATGTTTGCCTTTGTGTTTGAGTGAAGTGGTTGGTCCTGAAAGCAATTTGACACATTTTATTCAGAGTTATCAGCTGTTGCTAACATAAACAGTTTTGAAAATCTCAACTAAAATACATCTGTGATCATTTGGGCTGGATGAAACAGAATGATATGTGGCTATTTGGGAAAACAATGAGCAATGAGCATTCACTGGAGTTCAGACTTTAATATTATTCAGATGAATCAGTGAAAACATTGGGTGTACTGCTATTTCAGACCAAAAAGCTTGAGTGAAAGCACATTCTTCTTTTCATCCCTATTAGCAAAGTGCAGTTCTTTTTCCTCATTGTACAAGGTCTGCTGTTTTCTCTTTTCCTATGTGTGTGTTTATTGTGCATTTTATAGTTTTACAGTTCATATAAAGGGTCAAATCCTAAGAGATGATGAGTGATTGCTATGCATACTGGCTTTAATAGATGTTCCAGAAAACCTGCCTATGTTTAAGATTCAGTTGTCTTTACATATTGTTTATATCATCCTCACTGACAGTTTTCTGAAACAAGGGGAAAGCAACTGCCTTGAATAACATATTATTTTGTACTACGTATGTAAGTTGGAAAGCATTCTGCTTCCTTTATACTGCAAAAGAATTTGTCTACAGTCAGTATTTTTACCTACTATGTCTCATACTTGTAGCACAGAAAACAGACTTGAGAAGATTGGTTCTTTTTCAGACAGGGATGAAAACCTAGAACTTTTGTTCTAAAAAAATTACTAAGTGAAACAGAAGACAGAGCCAAAACCCAGGACCTACAGTTATTCCTGGGTTTGGAATAACTATGAGATTCTAGAATTGCCTGTAAGGTATTCATGAAACTTGGGATTCAGAAAGCATAAAATGCTGAACTCCAACTTCCTTGACATTTCATATCCTTCAGTCAGTTTAGATGTTTCAATCTACGTAAGCTGACTCTGCAGTATATGCTTTTATTCTGATAGATCTGGTGTAATTAGTGATGTAAATAAATTGGACAAAGCAGCAAGCAAATTATGTGAAGAGTGGACTCTACAAGGGTGTGCATTAGAAACTTTTTTGGAGAGTCAGCTTTACTGTTGAAACAGGCTTATTCCTCAGTATTTTTCCATTCTTGTTTATGCTGTATGAAGTACCGAGGAAGAACATTCTGTCGTGTTCACATTTTTCCCAGAAATTCTCTATTATTTGCAGGTAGGGTGTCTTTGAAGGTTTATGTATTGGGTCTGGCTGAGACGGAGTTAATTCTCCCCATAGCAGTCCTTGTAGTGCTGTGCTCTGCATTGGTAGCTAGAAAGGTGTTGGTAACACACCAGTGTTTTGGCTACTGCTGAGCAGTGCTGGCACAGCATCAAGGCTGTCTCTCCAACATTTTTGCTCCCCTCAATGGCAGGCTGGGACTGGGCAAGATCTTGAGAGACAACATAGCCAGGACTGCTTACCCAAACTAACCAAACAGATATTCCATACCATATGACGTCAGCTCAGCTATAAAAGCTAAGTAAAGGGAGATGGAAGGGGGGCATTTTCGTCTGCTGGAACAACCACTACACATACTGAAGCCCTGCTTCCCAGGAAGTGGCCAAACATCGCCTGCTGATGGGAAGTAGAGAATAACATCATTTGTTTTCCTTTGCTTTTGCACGTGTGTCTTTGCTTTCACTTTATTAAACTGTCCTTATCTTGACCCACGAGCCTTTTGTTATATTTTCTCTCCCCTGCCTAGCTGAGGAGGGGGAGTGATAGAGCAGCTTTGGTGGGCACCTGGCACCCAGCCAGGGTCAACCCACCACAGTTTAACATGGATAATTTCATACCCGTTCATGCCTAACTTATCCATCTAGAATCTCAGCATTATTTCCATGGTATCTCTATACTCTTCAGCTGTCATTAAAGTATTTTGCATGATACCTGCCTCTTAGAGATTTATTATCACTTTTTTATCTTGATTCATACTATATTTAAGCTTAGAAGTTGTCGTTTTGCCAAAAGGCTTCCTGAGGCCTTAATCCCATCTTGGTAAAGGAACTGAATCTATTAGTGAAAACTGTACAGTGGTGCATACTGAAAAGAATAATTGTTATAAATAATGCCACTAGCTAATCGTGAGATTTGCCATAGTTTTTTTAAGAGATAGGATAGTAGTCTCCAAAAATGGTAGACGTGTTAGCAACTGTCTCAGATTTTACTGCCATAAATTAAAATTAGTATTAAGTTCAGTGACAGCAACATTTTGATAAATAAATGTTTTCAGCTTAATAGCATGGAAAATTCAGCATTAGATTCTTGAACTGGATGAGAAATACAATTACTACTACAGTAACAGCACTGTGAGATAGTGAAAAAGGTTTTTGGGGCAAATTTCTTTTTTCACAAATTTCATGCAATACAAAGGAAAAACACTTTTCATTAGCACAGTTGTACAGGTTTGTGTTATAAGCGTTAAAAATGTATTTTAACGTCAAGCTTTAACTGTTGTCATAAAAATTATGCTGAAATCAGCTATAGCACATGCTTCTGTAGACTTCTGTCAGGCCTCCTTACTCAATGGATAAATTACCTTATTTTGGAATTAGTCAGCTTAACAAACGGTTTACTGACCTTTCCCCATACGGTAACTCCTTTGTCAGGTGCTTGTGCTCAGTTATATTTTGCTTGTTGTAAATTTGTCCGAAAATAGCTAGGGTTATAGTGACTTTTGCTTGCTAATGAAAGCGGTCACTGAATCAAAGAAAGATTTTGTTCAAAACCAAGAACGTCTATACTTGGAGATATAGATACATAACCCCTCCCCAGCACCTCCATACACACATGTAGAGGTATGTATGTATATACAAAGTTGGAAGAGAGGGGTATGATGTTGAAAGAGAGAGTGAGGGCAAGTAAAAAAACAAGCTCTGTAAGCAAGAGCTACTCTTCACATTAAAGCTAAGCTATATTCCACACTTCTGAGTTGATCAGCAAACCAGCTATGAATCTGCTCTCTTTAGCCTACACCTTAGGAGCTATCACTTTAGAGAACAATCACAGAGACACTAGCAAAAGCAGACGATGTCTAAATAAGGAGCAATTAATTTTCTAGTGCTATCAATGAACTATGTTACACAACCAGCATACAAAGCAACACTTAGCATTGTACAAACCTTGCTGTTCAAAGAGCCACTTCCACCTCTCACTAGTACCTCCCATATAGATTGGCTGAGCATCCTCAGACCAGGGCACCTTTCTCCAGCACACAAGAGAACTTCTTACAGCTGTAGGGAAATAGGAAGAGAGATCATGATTAGATCATGATTGTGACTGATGGAAGTAGCACAGTTTCAGGTACCAGAGGACAAAAAAGGTAGTGAAGGTCCTGTAGAGGTGATGAGAAACTCATCTGCAGTTACTAAGGATCCACAAGCTAAGAAATAAGACCAAACGCTGCCACATCTAGTATTAAACAATATAAGCACTTACATTTTTATTTCTTCTATTTTTGAAAGCCTCATCTCCAAATACTTAACTTCCATATGCAACACTCTAGGTAGTATCCAACTTGTGTTCATATTTGTAACTGAACTATATTTTAATTGTGAAGTTCCAGAACAACAGTGTTCCTACCAGCACCTGAGCAGAAGTCCTGCTCCTGCACAAACTTTTCTTATGTTTATGCTTTCCTCACTCATGATCAGCAGGATATGCAGGTGCAGTTCTTAATTCAATTCTTCTTTTCTACCTTATAGAAAAAACTTGTACAACATTTTATCTGTGGCAGAATTACCAAGAAGATCAGCAGAGATTTGTTTTTATATTTAACAATCAAAAAACCTCTGTATGACTCCGCTGTTGAACCACCTAGTCTGGGAAATATCTATATAGCACAGAATCCCCCAGTATACAGATTTCCCCAAGTAGGTCTAAATATATCGAAACTGGAGAATAAATTAGCCCAGTGGACCCTTGGTCATCACTAAAAAAACAGATTGTTTACAGCTAACAAGAATTTCCAGTCTTCCTTGCCGCATGTAGTAAAGCTACACCAAGCATTACTTGAATTCCCCATAGCTTTTACCTGCATCATGACAATAACCACTGGGTACCATTCAGCACATGAAAACAAAAATAATCCCCCTGCCAAAAAATAACCAGTCAAGGCAACTGCAAACTTAAGAAAAGAACAGTGCACGCCTTACTACTCATCTTCCTCCTCTGACCCTCCTCTGTTTTTCTCATTTCCCTTCTCTGTGTTTCTGTATCATTTGAGAAATCTTGTTAAGAAGGCACATCTTTTTTATTAATTTACCTCTGTCGTGGTTTCGGTTTCAGCTCAGTTGGTAACAAAGCACCATGAAGCCGCTCACTCACCCCCCACCCCCACCCCTGGCCACGTTGGGATGAGGAGAAAATACAAAGGCAGGCTCGTGGATCGAGACAAGGACTGGGAGGGATCACTCCCCACTTATGGTCACGGGCAAAAGACAGGCTCAACTTGGGGAAGAAACAAAGTCAATTTAATTTACTACAAATCAAGTAAAAAACAAAGGTATTGGGAAGGGAAACCAAACATCAGAACAACCTCCCCCNTCCTTTCCTCAGGGGGAAGATTCCTCACTCGTCCCCTGCTCCACCGTGGGGTCCCTCCCACGGAAGACAGTCCCTCACAAACTTCTCCAACGTGGGCCCTTTCCGCGGGCTGCAGTCCCTCACAAACTTCCCTGGCGCGGGTCCTTTCCGCGGGGCTGCTCTCCAGTCACACACTGCTCCAGCGCGGTTTTTACCATGGAGTTACAGCCATCTTTGGGAGCCTCCACTCCACCGTTCACCCCCATGGGCTGCAGGGGGACAGCCTGCCTTCTCACCACGGGCTGCAGAGCCATCAGCCTCCTCAGGCGCCCCTCCTCCCCCTCCTTCTTCACTGACTCCAGGATCAGCAGAGATGTTCCTCTCACGTTCCCCAACCCCCACACTGCTGGTTCCCCTTCTTGAATATGTTCTCCCAGAAGCGCTGCCACCGTCACTCCCTGTCTGGGCTGCAGAGGCAGGTCCGACTCTTTGGCGCCAGGGAAGCTTCCAGCAGCTTCTTAAAGGAGCCACCTCTGCAGCCCCCTCACCCACTACCAAAGAAAACTGTGCCACACAAACCCATAACAACCTCTTAATCCCTAGTGTGGTATATAATAAGCTGAATTTGTGCTCTTTCAGTGGTGCACACCTATTTCCATAGTTATCTGCATTACACTCAACGAGACAGTACCACTCATGCAACAATGCTGTGAAGCCAGCATGGTAGGGTCTTGAGAATGGTCTGACCTTTAAAACTACATTGGCTGGTTAGCATTTGGGGCACCTCTGTGAGGTCTCCAACCACATGACAGGAAACATCTCCTTCAAGCTTGGGAAGTTCAGAGCTACCAAGCCAGATACATTCATCAGTTGGGTCACACTGCAGGGCTTCAGTTGGACGAAGATACAGTAAGGCAGATGTGTCTCCATTTGGTACTCCCTTGTGATTGGGAATCCTGCGAACTTCACAGAGGTTTCCTATCTGTTCAGATGCCAAATGTATCAACTGGTGCTTGTGCAAGCTGGCATATTACAATTTTGTTTGGATGAATAGTTAGCATTCAAAACACATTCCAGACAAGGTCCCTGCCGAACTATATGCAAAGATGTGTGCTTTGCTTTTTCACATTTGTAACTGCATACCCTCCCTCGCCTTGTTTTTCTACTACAGTTCAAGTTTCACAGGCAGTTAGTACATTGGTCATTCATCCCCATTTTCTCCCCTGCTGTCCCTGAACTTTTTAGCCTTCTGCATACAGTCTTAAGTCCAGCATGACTTAACATCTTAGTGTTTATTACTGTAGTGCCTAGCAATATACTTCTGTGCTGAAGCTTGTACACAGAGCACTATAGCCAAAACACTTTCTCACAAAAATGCACCAACTTATACAAGCTGCTCAAAAAAAATTTCCACATTTCTGTATAAAATAGGTAATCAGATCTGCAAAAACCTGCTTTCGATAATCCTGCGCAGATGTATCTGTGTTAATAATGCAGCTACAAAACCATATAAACAAATAAGAACAAGAAGAATCTAGGAAAGCACAGATGTATTTTACATGAAGTGTCAGGGGTCAGGTTAGAAGTTCAATACAAACAGAATGTTACTGTCGGCGATATACATAGGTTCTGTTTTGTACTTTTTTTTTAATCTGTCTTCAGAGAGAAGTTCAGCTGAGTCTTTGATTTGGGGCTCGTGGCTACACAAAGAGTGTAGCCACCCAAGGTCATGCAGCAAGTCAGCAGTTTAATTAGGATTTGATCTCAAAACTTTCCTGGCTCTTGGCTATTTGCTCTAACAAGCAGCTGGTACAACCTTCTAAAGACATTTATTTAGATAGTCAGTGGCCAAGAATGAAACCTGTTCCAGGCAGGTGTGTTCACCACTCTGCTACTCTATTACTCAGAAATCTAGATAAATCACCATATAATGAAGTGGTTTAATAGCAGTTTCATTTGAAGGGATTTGGGAATTATAGAGGATTGCAAACTGAACATGAATCACCACTTAGGTGTTGCGCCAAGGGAAACACCATACTGGGATTATAAGCAAAACTATGATGTGCAGGATACAGAAAGAAATATCTCAGCTCAGCACTCATAAGTCCTCAGTTAATTTAAATCCACTTTTGGGCAACACTTTTGGAGAGACACAAACCAGGTTGAGAGAATCCGTAAGTGAGAAAAAAATTATCAGAGACTGAAAAACACAGCTGACAAGGAAAAAAACATTAAAAAAATCAAATGGATAATTCAATCTTCTCTCCAGGCTGTGGTGAATAGGGCAACAACCAGAGGCATTGCACTGAAACAAATAAGGTATTGCTTAGACAGCAAAGAAAACTTACAGAAAGCGTAACAGTAGAGGGTTGAAACTGGTTCATTTGTGATCTATCCTGCTGTAATGAACACAGAAGACACTGCATATCTGGAATCACATAGTTGCACTTGATTATGTGTTTTTTTCCAGAACTGCAATGCGCTAGAAATTATCGGCATGATGAAACCTTAATCGCCATGTATGTATTTCAAACACCAATCTGTACTTAATATCACCTCTCAGTGGCCACTGATACTCACAAAGTAAGAGGTACTAGGAACTCGGTACCTATCTCTCTTTCTCTCACACACTTGGGACTATGTTATCAAAGCATCCATACAGAGCTGTCCTCTAGCTAGACAACCCCCTTCCTGTACAACATCTTAGGGTTGTTACATCCCAGGCCTAGAATCGTGCTTTTGTCTTTACTGAACCTCAGGCCAGCCCATTTCTTCATCCTGTTCATATCTTTTTGAATAGCAGCCCTGTTCTGCTATGAAGCAGATCAACTATTCCACCCCATTTGGTGTCATCCACCAACTTGCTGAGGATTTCATCCCAACAAACAGGTCATCACTGAATACTTAAACAACAGTAGTCCTTTATTAGTATCAGCTCCTGAGGAATATAACTTTTAACTGGCCAACAGCTGGACTTTGAATGAGGCCCTTTTAGTTACTGGATACCATAGGATCCATATTGCCTTAAGGTACCAACATGTGAGAGAGCACAAGAGAACCTCATAGAATTAGAGCATACTCTACCACTTACTCAGTGCACATGTACTCCCATGTATTACCCTTAACCCCTGTCCCCACACACAGATACCCTTTGTGGGTGAAAAGACCAAGCCATAGCTTTAGTAACATGAACAGCTTTAGAGTGGGGAAAAATATATACAATACCTTATTCAGAATAAGAGGAATTAGGCTTCAAGTGATATTCTGCAAAGGTGTTGACAACATAGTATGCCTTGACAGCCCATCTGGTAAATGTGGATGTCATTCAATACTTTGAATTTCCCAGTGAGTGGCATGCCAAAATCTCACTAGAATAAGAAATTGTACACCAAATGCCAATCATTCATTATTTTCTAATTCTCTAAGGAGTATTTTTCATTCAGTTTGGCATTTATAAAGGAAAAAAATGCTGTGCCTCTGTAAACAAAAATTCTGCACTTTTGTATCAAGCCAAGGGTTGACACGATGCATGCAGCCAGGCTTCTCTGAGGGATGGCCACGTGCAAGATACGGTCATGCTATGGAGAAATGGTGATGCTATGAACAAAAACAAAGGCCTCATTAATATGCTATTGAATTTAACAAAGAAATGAAAATGGAACCAAGACTATGCTCTTATTTTTACCTGTTCATTTTTATTTTCTAGATTATCAGTCTATGAGGGAGAAGGACAAAAAAAACCAAATGCAGGAATAAACCAAAATGCTACAATCAATAACTCAAACTGACTGGAATGAATAATGCAGTGTCTTGCCTAGATTTTACATCTGTTTAGGCTGCTTAAAGTAACGTATTCTAAAGTACAGAAGGACATTAACAATCTCTGTGTACGTGTTAGTGAGGGTGTGTTAGAAAACATATATAGAATCATAGAATCATTTAGGTTGGAAAAGACCTTTAAGATCATCGAGTCCAACCATCAACCATGCTCACTAAACCATATCATGAAGGGCCCTGTCTACATGTTTTTTGAATACCTCCAGGGATGATGACTCAACCACTTCCCTGAGCAGCCTGTTCCAATGTTTGAGAACCCTTTCGGTAAATAAATTTTTCCTAATATCCAATCTAAACCTCCCCTGCAGCAGCTTGAGGCCATTTCCTGTCATCCTATCACCAGCCACCTGACAGAAGAGAAAAGAACACATAACGGTTGCAGGGAATATTTATTTCCTAATAACAGTAGGGTCTCCAATTTTCATAGTTTGAGAAATATTATTTAAAGTAATTGAAATGACTT
>VYZV01012075.1:0-15074 GCA_013401275.1 Pandion haliaetus | reverse complement strand
CTTTCCAGATACTGACTGGCTCATAGGAAACCATTCAGATGAATTAACACCATGGATACCTGTAATTGCAGCTAGGTATTTGAGAAGGGAGGGGATTGAGAGGGAAGGAATTAAAAAAACCAAAACCAAACAAAAAAACCACACCAACACATAATCGCCTATATGGGCTTGGTGAAAACCGTCACTTTTGCAAGCCACACCTGCTGTCCTTGCAGGACTTGCCGCTTTTGATGCGGATTTATTATTTTTACAAAATGTTTCTATTCCTGTAGAGAAGCACAGATGTAGTATTTACTTTCTCATAGAAGTCACTACAGTATTTTGCTTTTGAAGTTCAAAAACCAGAACTGATTTTTACTCTCTAGATATGAATCTGTTGTTTGGGGTTTTGTTGTTGTTTTAAATAAATTTGCCTTTGGTTCTGCTTTTCCTTGAACCATTGTGCTCTTCACAACCAGCTGCAATAGTTTAATGTCTGGAGATGTAGTCCTGCAAAGCAAGTTGGCACAGTAATTTGCTATAGCAAATACTTTGTGAAACAGTATTTTTTATTGTGCTAATCTACTGAAAGAGGGACATATAAATATTATTTCATGAAGCTCTGTCAGTTAATAAAAACTTCCGTTAGTGCTTGTATCTGATGGGTTATTTGTTAATTTTGTGTGTTCTCTGAAATAACTTTCCATTCAGCAGTTTGTCGTCCTTCTTGTAGGTCTTCCTATTCATGTTGCTACTTTGTGCTGCCATGTTGCTTCTTTGATTTCCATGGAAAATACAGTCGAAGACAAAGCAAGAAAACACAGTACAGAGAATATCTTGATTTTGTTGCCCAAGTGGGATCTGTATGTGGCTTTCACGTGGAAGAAGATTGCCTTAGAATTCCATCAACAAAAAGGGTAATTTTGTGTAGGGCTTCTGTCTTTTGTTTTTTTTAAAGCCACTAGCTTTCTGAAGCATGTGGATGTTTGTTTGTTATTATTGTTTGTTCATTTTTATTGCTGTAAGATCAGGCCACAGTCAGTTGCATTACTTGAGACAATATCCTCTGAAGAGAGACTAAAAATACTCATTATTTTCTTGGGTATTCTGCTCTTAACGTCATAGGTACAGTCCTAAAGACAGGAAAGAATGGAAGATTTTATGGTTATTTCTTATGCCACCCTATAGGATGGAAAACTTACAAAACTCATTTTTGCCTTAATTTTTCTGGCTGCCTATATTGCTTATTTGTATTTCTTTTTTCTTTTGTACTTTCTTCTTGTACTTAATTTTTCATGTTCTGTGAAATTCAGAGTGAAGTGTTCTCAGAGTAGGAAGAGGTGTCCAGCTTTAATTTTGTAAATAATTGAAAGTCAGAAGCAATCTTTTTGCTCTGTGCTTGTATGGCATGATGGATTATGGTTTGATTACTTGATTTCTTCTGTGGCACCAATATTTGAAAACTAAAATTAAAAACCCCTCAGATGCTAATGAGCATTGAGTTTGAATGGATACCTAAAGGTAGATTTAGAAGCCTGCATAAGACATGTGCAGGTTGGGGGGCTGTGTGTAAGTATGGGACTCTGCGGAAATAGTGATTTATCTGTTTCTATTACAATAGGTAAGCCTTATTGGAAAAAATAGGATCTATCCACCTACAGAATGTGCTCTGATTGACAGGCAGATAACACAGTATATTAGTAATCGTCAGACCTGTGCTGTGGTCATGTGTGACAGAAGAGTTGGATTTAATCATAAGGATCACTCTGGTGGTCTATACAAAGAAGCAGACTCAGAAGTTCCCAAAAATGAGACTGAGACTGCTGGTACAACTTGGATGCCTGGATTTCAACCCAGAGAAAAAGTAGAAAAAATCAAAAATTGTGCTACCCTCCCTCGAGATTTTGTAGATGATGTGGTTCTCAACGTGGCAAACTTGCTGTTAAATGCAACCCCCCAAAAATCATGTTCTAATACGCATGGTGGAAATAAAACTACCTGGAATCAAGGAGGTGAGATTCTTTCCTTTACATTATCTTTTGCTTTTGCTGGTAGAGGATGTCTTTTTCCAATGAATTTATGTGTTTGTAAATTTAGGAAGTGAAATAGATTTTAGGAAATACCAAGAACAGTACAGTAGCAATCAACGGCTTTTTTTCCCCCCCTGCTATGTTTTATTGCACACTAGGATGCAGACAAGGCATATAAGAATATTTTTTAATTGGTGTGGGGTTTTTTCCCCCTCTACACTTAAATACTAGTACAGAATCAATTTTTATTAAAAAAACCCAAACCAAACCCAGAACTCCTCCCCATTTACCAAAACAGAACACTGCATATATTTGGAGAGAATACTAAGTTTCATTTTGGATAGTTGCATAATAATTAGCTATAATTCTGTAAGAATTGTGTAAAAAGTGCTTTGAAATGCCATTTGGTTACGGCATGGTTAGGAATTTTTAATTTAGACTTAAGAAGAAAGAATAGAGGTTGCTGTTAAATTTATAAGCATTCTGTTAGTTCTCTCTACTACCATCTTTCCATTTTCCTCTGTCCATTTTTATTACTTACTTACTGTAGTTTGTCATATGTTACTGTTACAGGAGATCATTTGAGTCATTCTCTCGTCTCTCTAATAGCTGCATGTAAACAGTGCTTATTGCAATAGGGGTTATATGCTACTGTAGAAAAAGCAGGGAAAATAAAAAATGTGTCTTACTGTGGAAATTCTGACTTTATCCCTGTAGAACGAAAGCTGCTATTTTACAAACAGTATACATATAGAATATATATCATGCATGATATTGGGAGTACAAAGTTGCTGCAGTACTGGTAGATAATTCATAGTTTCTGCTCATAGTCATTAACTTATATAGAAGTTTAATTTTCTTAAGATTTTATATATATACGTTTTTTAATAGCTTCACTATTATTTATTGCAGAAAGCCTTTCTTTGAAAGAAGTAGCAGAACACTTAAATAAAGAGACTTTAAAAAGGCTAAAGAGTGAATATGGAGGCCTGCAGACACTACTCAAGAACAATCATCAAGTATTCGAAGGTAAAGTAGGGGTTTTGGGTTTTGTTTTGGTTTTTATCTAATCATCTATTTTATCTCTTCTACATGCAGTTAAACTCAACTGAAAAGTTACTATAGTGATGGGGTTTTTTAACTGCTTTCTATACCTGTTGTGGTTTAACCCCAGCTGGCAACCAAGCACCATACAGCTGCTCACTCATCCCCTCACAGTGGGATAGGGGAGAGAATCAGAAGACTAAGAGTGAGAAAACTCGGGGGCTTGGACAAAGACAGTTCAATAGGTAAAGCAACAGCCACGCACACAAGCAAAGCAAACCAAGGAATTCATTCACCCCTTCCCATCAGCAGGCAGGTGTTCAGCCATCTCCAGGAAAGCAGGGCTCCATCATGTGTAACGGTTACTTGGGAAGACAAATGCCATCACTCCGAATGTCCCCTGTTCCTTCTTCCCCCAGCTTTACATACTGAATATGATGTCATACGGTCTGGAATATCCTTCTGGTCAGTTGGGGTCAGCTGTCCCAGCTGTGTCCCCTCCCAACTTCTTGTGCACCCCCAGCCTACTTGCTGGTGGGGTGGTGTGAGAAGCAGAAAAGGCCTTGACTCTAAGGACTGCTCAGCAGTAACAAAAACATCTCTGCATTATCAACACTGCTTTCAGCACAAATCCAAAACATAGCTCCATACTAGCTACTATGAAGAAAATTAACTTTATCCCAGCCAAAGCCAGCACAATACCTTTGTGGAGAACTGAGTATGTGCCCATTGCTCCAAGATAATGTTAGTAAAACTTTTTAAATGAGATTGGTAGGGCATCCATCATCAAAGTGTTGTTCTAGTCTTTTCAGATACAGTCAGTCAACTCTTTAGTTGAAGTGGCTAATATTATGCTGTTGTTTGACTTAGAGAATTTTTGTTTTTCCTATAAAGTATTCATGATTTTGGGGCCGTCAAATGCAGAGCAAGTTCACTAAAGCATGTAACTGAGACTTAGTCTGGCCTTACCAAGCCCCATCATGTAAATGCTGACACAAATCAAAACTAGTCTCCATAAGAACCAGTAACTGTGAAGCTTGATGTATTTATATAGCCTGTGGTAGCATGGCAGAAAGAAGCCAGTAGCAAGTTTCTGTGGTTGCCTGGGTTTGTTGATAGCTCTTTTCTGGTTTGGGTTTTTTTTCCTGTTGTAATGTGGTGGTGGTGTTTTGTGTGGCTGGTTTTGGGTTGGTTTTTTTTTTTGCAGTTTGGAGTTTTGCAAGATTAAGGTCTAGCTTTGCAGAAATACAAGTTCTTCAAGGTTTTATCAGTATTAAGGCTGCTTCAAATTTGGAAGTGTGTTAACTTCTTGTGTCCCAACAGTTCTACATCAGCTGTAAAACATTGATCAACTAATCCATGGCAAATAATCCTTGAGTATGTAACCTAGTTGCTGCCAGTGGTTAGTTTAGCCAAGTTTAGCATCCACTGAGGATTTCTGTACACTTGGCAATTATAAAATGTGAAGCCATACTGAAATCCTCTTGAATTACCATCCATTGAAAAGAGTTGGTCACCCTGCATTCATTATGGGTCTGAATTTGATTCCCAGTTGTTAGGGATCGGTGGAATAGATTTACAACCTGTTACGTGGAATGAGCATGTTAATTTGGCATGGATGCTGTCTGCACATTACCTCTGAAGAAAGACTAGGATTAAGGGCAGGTGTTTCTTAGTAATTTACGTCACATGGAAACTCCATGGAGCTTCAGTAAAGACCATTTGATTTGTTCCTTCAGTAGCACGTCACCATAACAAGGGACTTTTATCATTGGGCGGTCTGGAAGGACGTTGCTTATGCCAAAGAGGACAGGGAAGAGCATGGCTAAATCTCTTGTCATCTTTACTGAAGTGTTTTTCTTTTAAAGAAATGGAAAACAGATGCACACACACACACACAAAAGAAAGGACTTAGCCTAACTGATCTGTAACAGTTTCTTTTGATCAGACATCTTGTCCAATACAGGACTGATTTTCTAGAAAAAAATATGCTTGATCATAGATAGCACTGTATCTGCTCATTTTTCCTCATCTTTTGAGAGAGATTTTAAAGCTCTGCTGAACCTGCTTCTGGATTGGCATTTTATGAGTTCAGATCTATTTGTGTATCACAAGGAAACTTGGAGTGATTAATTCATCCAGGCCTGAATGTGTGATATTAAGCTTTCACTGGACTTGTTACCTTTTGAGTAGTGATTATCAGAATGGAGAATGGTATCGGTTAACTATTCCAAGCTATGAGTTTGTGATACGAAGGTATGATTGAAGCAGAATATGAAAATAGAGTATGGCAACTTAGAAGTCGCAGATTCTTCCCTCCTCATGTTCACTGTTGTTTTTCATGCAAGTTTTTTCTTTCTCTCTATTAACGTCCTTTTATTCTGTTTTGTTTACAAACTTAAGGAGTTGACAGAGGTTCACAAATGTGTGTGTGCAGTTTATGGTCCTAACACAGCAAATTAATTAAAAAAAACCCCAAATCTTT
The DNA here is from genome assembly GCA_013401275.1 of Pandion haliaetus. Lineage (NCBI taxonomy): Eukaryota > Metazoa > Chordata > Aves > Accipitriformes > Pandionidae > Pandion > Pandion haliaetus. Next base: position 9,536 of record VYZV01012075.1, on the reverse strand, counting down.
ATTAACCAATGATAATTCATATGAAGGATTATGTTTGTCATCTCTTTAGTACAGCGTATTTTTTGTTCAGTGGACCATTATCTTAGCAAGAGCATTTCTATGTAGTAACAGTAGTAGAAGAGTCTTACTAGATTTTTGCTGGTAGTCACATTTAAAATGTGGAGTAATGAAGTTTTGAACATGGGAAAGATTACAGTTCTTGAAGTTGAAACTTCTTTATCTGGACTTGCAATCTAAATTCAGAGGATTTCAGTCTAAATGGTCCTAAGTGCTGTATTTAAAACAAACCAGCCTCTACAAAGATGATAAAAAGGTGCCTCAAACTATTCAGTATCACAGTAAAACGTCTCACAGGGAAATCAATCAATTCTTCTTTAGACCATGTCTATATTATCTTGATTTGTTGTACACTTTCTATTTCTGTACAAATGGCACATTTGGTTTTGCCTGAGTGATCCATTTGTAGAATATTTATTTTATTCACAAAATGCCACTATGCATTTTTTCCAGTATAATTCCCATGGCTGTCTATTAAGAGCTGCATTTTTGTTTGTTTTTAAATCTTAGTTCTAAATGGGAGAGTTCATATTCGTGACTGGAGAAAAGAGAAACCATCAAGGAAAACTAAGCCTGAAGTGAAACGACGCCTTTCAGCTGAAGCATTTAAAACACGGCTTTGTTGGTTTTTTATTCATCATCCTGATGGTTGTTCTTTGCCTTCTGAATCTTGCCCATACGCTCATGGGACTGAGGACCTAAGGCAGTCTCAGATTATTAAAAAGAAAAAACATATACAGTAATAAAATGCTGCCACTTATGCTTAAGCTTGTGTTCATAACTGACTCTATGATTGACTTCGGGACTGCCTAGTGCATGAAGATCTGTAAAATATGGAGGGGTTTTCCCCATTCCTATGCATCTTATTTTCCAGTTGGTTTACAAGTTCTCCTGGATTTTTAATTCTTTGATTTTGTTATTAACACACAAAAAGGTGTAGTAAAGTATGTATATACTTATGGATTTTGTCATGGCTTGTCTAACATGCATTTGTATAACAAAAAAAAGTCAAAAAACTTAATTTCCTAGGGCACTCTTCATGCTGTACATGATGCGGCATTTTCAAACCCTGAAAATTATCTGGTTTGTTCCAAACTTTCCAGGAGGGTTTATGGTATCTTGTGACTCACAGTGGCTCTTGGGAGTCAGAAATTGAAGAGATTTCGCTCTTTCCTTACCTGACAGCTTCGTCTCCAGTACTGTGGAGTAATACTATATATTATCCTTCTTTTCTTGGTCAGACCCTAGTCCTCCTTTTTTGTACTGATTCAAAATGAGTTTTGCTTTGAAGAATACCTTTCTGGGAAATTGTTGTGGAAGTCTTCACATGTTGGTGTAGGTTTGTAGGGCTCTGTAGGCCATGCTGTCCTTTCCCTCTTTTTTTAAAGTAAGGAGTAACAGTAGAAAATGTATTCAATAATACTGGAATGGTAGGGTTTCTGCTTATCGGATAACAAAGAAATGTCTTAGCACCTTAGGCAGGTTATGATTTTCTTTGGTAGACTCTTACTTCCTTTAAAAGGTTTAACTTTTAAAGTTAAACATGCATCCAAAGAAAAGCAGCGAAGCTGGTGAAGGGTCTAGAGCGCAAGACTTAGGAGGAGCGGCTGAGGTAACTGGGGTTGTTTAGTCTGGAGAAAAGGAGGCTGAGGGGAGACCCTATCACTCTCTACAACTACCTGAAAGGAGGTTGTAGGGAGGCAGGTGTCTGTCTCTTTTCCCAAGTAACAAGCGATAGGATGAGAGGAGATGGCCTCAAGTTGCACTAGGGGAGATTTAGAATGGATATGAGGAAAAATTTCTTCACTGAAAGGGTTATCAAGCACTGGAACAGGCTGCCCAGGGAACTGGTTGAGTCACCATCCCTGGAGGTATTTAAAAGGTGTGTGGAGGTGGTGTGTGGAGGTGGCACTTAGGGACATGGTTCAGTGGTGGACTTGGCAGCGTTAGGTTAACGGTTGGACTCGATGGTCTTAAAGGTCTTTTCCAACCTAAATGATTCTGTGAACTTAGCAGAAATCCTAATTATTACTCAGTGACAGTCATTGAACTAGTGTCATCATTCATATTTGTCAACTGCTAAGTACTTGTAAAGTTCAGTATGTGCTGTACAAGCTCTGACAGAAGGGATTGTGTTGCTTCTGGCCTAGCTTGTATACTGATAGTGTGGAAACCCTGCTCTGATCTACTGAGACAAAACGTTGATTTCAAATCCTACTGAAGAAAGGGCAAGATGTAAAAAAAAAAAAAGAGAAGTTACTAAAGAAGAAATGCAGAGGTGAGAGCAATGAGATAGAAACTGATTTCAGTACAAAGAGGTCCAGGGCTAAGAGTGAATAAACTGTATGAGAACTGTGTTAAGAGCTCAGGGAACCTGAAGTACAAAGGAAGGAAATAATTGAAGACAAAGCAGAGGTAAAATGAAAGATGGTACTGGAAACGCTTTTCAAAACAGTTCCAAAGCCACTTTTCTCACACCTTAACTTTAAGCCAACAGGTTGCAGTCCATTGCATGCAGAAGAAATGGGGTCTAAATCTACTGCTGGGGTGGGAGCAAAGTACTGACTGAAGTGTTTTATGTTCCCCCTTCTCCTTTTACATCTCTCTTCTGATCCTGGAAGAAGCAGCTGTTGCTAGATAACAACAACCGTGATAATTGCAGCAAGGCCTTAACTTATGGGTCACATACCACATTATCCAATATGCCATGTGGTATAGCTACCTGGCCTACCTCTAACAGGAGCTGTGGTGGGCTCTGAGCCTTCCTCCAGGGCTCTGCTCTGCGGTGTTGTATATCATGTCCTCAATTTAGCACTATTCAGTGGTGTGTTACAGTCATTACAGAACTTGCACATTTTAAAATGAAATTGCTCTCAGGTGAATCACATTCTAAAGGCAAGTTGGATGTAGTTCAGTTAAGGTTATTAGACTAAGGGGAGAATAATATAAGCCAGGTAAGCTGCAACTCCTATGAAGCAGGGCAGCACAGTAAGGGAATGCAGTTGATTGTGTAGTTACTGTTTTAAGAATATCAGAACTTAGCTTATTGAAGGGACAAGAGAAAAGCCATGGAATTTTATAAACTTGCATGCAATCAAGTGATGAAGTTGCCTTAGTTAGCCTTTGTTTGGCTATGTGCAGAGTAGGAAGAGTTCACAGAGATGCTTATTTGCTGTGGTAAACATACTGATATGTTTGATGAGGAGGCCCATGTAAAATCAAGTTCATGCTATCTCCAGGTGAAGATTGTTTCTAACTGTGCAAAGAACAAAACTGGATTCAGTTCTTTTCCATTCATTGCTGTCTTCCCTAATGATTCACCTTGGGGTAGGATGGGTTTGACTTGAAACAGGTGATTTCCTGAGTTAGAGTTCACCTGTGGAGCCCCTCAGAGGCTTGAAGGAAGTCAGGGTTAAGAAGCTGGGAGAAAGTTGGTTGTATTTTGGCTTGGTTGAGTTTTTTTCCTTCTTTCCAATAAATGTAGAATGAAATACCTACTTGACTCATTGAAGTCACAAATATACACATGATAAGACTAGTGAATTAGTTTTAAAACTACATTTTTTCTTGTTTGTGCAATGCTATGATGTTATGGGTTTGTGTGGCGCGGTTTTCCCTTGGTGGCAGGGGAGGGGGGCTACAGAGGCGGCCCCTTTAAGAAGTTGCTGGAAGATTTCGCTGCCCCAAAATGTCGGACCCGCGCGCCAAAATGTCGGACCCACCTCTAGGCGGGGAGTGACGGTGGTAGCGCCTCTGGGAAACATATTTAAGAAGGGGAACCGGTAGTGTGGGGGGGAAACCTGAGAGGAACATTGCTGCCGATACTGGAATCATGGAGGTGGAGGGGGAGGAGGAGGAGCCTGAGGAGGCTGATGGCCCTGCAGCCCAGGGGGGTGAACGGTGGAGCGGAAGCTCCCGAAGATGGCCGTAACCCGATGGTAAAAACCGCGCTGAAGCAGCANGCGGAAAGGAACCACGTTGGAGCAGGGAACGAGAGAGGAATCTTCCCCCTGAGGAAAGAAGCGGCAACGACGATGTGTGGCGAGCTGACTCAACCCCCATCCCCGATTCCCCTGCGCCGCCGGGGGGAGGAGGTAGACAGCATCGGTAGTGAACTGAGCCGGGAAGGCGGGAGGGGTGGGGGGAGGTTGTTCTGATGTTTAGTTTCCCTTCCTAATACCCTTGTGTTTTGTTTTCTGTTTTGATTTGTAGTAAATTAAATTGATTTTGTTTCTTCTCCAAGTTGAGCCTGTCTTTTGCCCGTGACCATAAGTGGGGAGTGATCCCTCCCAGTCCTTGTCTCGACCCACAAGCCTGCCTTTTGTTTGGTTTGTTTGGTTTTTTTTTTCCTCTCCTCATCCCAACGTAGCCAGGCGAGGGGGTGGGGGGTGAGTGAGCGGCTTCGTGGTGCTTTGTTACCGACTGAGCTGACCTGAAACCACGACATATGATAACTAGCATAGCATACTGTATTACTGTAGTATGCTGCCTCCTTTGTATAGACTTTGTGAACTCAGCAGCATGCAGATCTGTCACAGGTGCATGATGGCTGTTCCCCTTCCTGTTTGGCATCACTGCAGGTGGCAAGGCAGCCAGCAAATCTCCTGTAATTACAGAAACTTCCCTGTTGTTTGGAGAAGTGGTAAGAGAACACTTTTGCATCCAAAATGCCAGCCTTATATAATTCTGCATTTAAATGTGAAGGTAACTGCTGAAGGCATAAGATAGCTCTACTTTACCTAAATTCTGTGTCTTGTTGCTTTCTCTGTGATCCACAGTCTTAAAATGGCTTTAATACAATATCCAGCTTTGGCAATGGATGAAGTGCTATTGCAGGGTAAGAATCAGTTTTGCTATAGATAAAAAAAGCTCTTGCTCCACAAGTCATTCAAGCATAAAGTCTCACTTGTTCAGGTAACACTGTCATTTTACTCCTTAGTTTATTAGCGTCACTACCCATTAGTTAATTTGGCTTTATTTGAAGCCTATTTTATAGGGGGAAAATACTTGCTGTTGTAGATACCTCACAAGAGTGAGAATATAAAGAGAAGTTAGATGTCAGATTGCAATCAGAAGTGCTGGGATCTAGAGATTTTGTATTTCCATCTGAAGATGAGCTACAGTTTTGTTAAATCTATAGAAATACTCTGAAATAAGAACAAAAAAAAAATGTTTACATTCTCCCTTTATGTCAGTACAGGACTGAATTTTAGCTTTTCGTCAGATACCTAAAACTGGAAGAAAAATGACAATAGAATATTTTTACTTACAGAATATCTATATATAGCTTCAGAACAGTCTATTTTCTGGCACATTTCAAACCAGGAAAATTTTTGTGTATGTATCATTTGGATTGTCTGTTTACGATATTACTGCCACTACTTCACATTATAAATTATTAGCCCAGATTTAGAGCAGTTCCTAGAGGAAGTCTTACAGCTTGTCTGACAGCAATATAGGCCGTTAGGTATGCTTTGTAATACAATTAGGCTGGGCTCTGGGGCTTGTTTGTTCAGATTCAAAGTTTTAAATGATAATTAACTGTCTTCGGTGATCTTAGTATGTTTTTATAAGGTGGAATCTAGCTTTAGCTATATAAAGTAGGCAATAGTGAGCAATCAATAGGTTTGCTTAGGGCATTGTAATATCAAATATTTCAGAATTAACAGAGATGAAATATAAAATCTGGAACAGTCCTACCAAGTGACAGCTAAAACAAATATTGAGACAGGTGTCCCTAAAGTGTCTAAACATTTGGCATCAACTGAAGTCAGATGTTATGTTTTGTTATTGCTGGTAACTTCTGTTTATATAACTGAAAGAATATTTTCATAAAGAAATTACAATTAATTGGGAATTCACCCAGAGTGTAATGCCGAAATGTAACCGCAAGGAATACCTTTCACGGTCTCCTTTTGCTGCTGTTGTATTGTGCTGGAGACCTGGGAGTAGAATCTTAAGATTTTCCTCCAGGGTGTTGGCACATTTCCTCTTGTGGAAGCCCGTTGCAGCAGCATGTGGCAATGGTTTCATGATTGGGCTTTGTGTGTTTTGAGTAGTTAGTGAACAGTGTTATTTGGACCTGCTGAGTTTATGCATTTCATTTGTATTATAACTTCATGTTCATATTTATCAGGTAGAAATAAGTAACTGTTTTAGTGCTCATTTACCATCTTCTCATAAGCACTGCTTTAAGCCACTTCTAACCAGGTGCTACAATACTGCCGGATGAAACCTGCTTAGCGATTGCAACCCAGCTCCCCTCTTCCCTCTATAATTTTATTATAACAGGTTTTAACAGCTCTAAATGGGTGAGTGTAGCTTCGGATTCCTTTGTGACAGGAGCATCATGGCAAATTTTTGTTCAGAGATCAGTGGGTCCATCTGCATTAGTTTCTTGGTGAGCCACCCCATAGCTTTGCACAAAGCTGTGTATCCAGCCCTTCCCAGGTATGTGGTGCTGTGCATGCTCAGTGGGCAGGCGTTGGCTGCTGAAGCTGAGTGCACCTGCCATGCTGCAAAAACACTCTCGTTCAAGCTGCCACTCAGTCTTGCCTGACAGCTAGCCAGACGCTGTATACCAAATCAAAACAATCTTCTCCCGGAAAGCCTGCCCTGAATTTTGAATACTTTGGAAATTGATCTGCTGTAGTAGCAATAAGGAAACTGTCCCCACTGCTAATTAGTATTATGAGTGGGGTGTACACAGACATACAACAGCTGTGAAATTAATCTTTTTGCTTTGGATTGTAGGCTTCGTGATAGGAGTTTTTAATCCAGTGAATAAATATGGAACAGAAAGGAAGGAAAAATTGTTTGCCCTTTTCTCAGGTACAAAATACTGAGAGAACAGAGAGTTTGCAAGTTGCCTGTCTTTTGCCAGTACATCATACTTTTTTTGTTCTTCTTGAGTGTGCAGCCTTCCCAGAGGGACGCTTTTACTCTGCAGCACCATGGTATCTTCACTGGCCTTTGGTAGACTGTGAGGAAATCCATCCAGTCCAGGCATTGCTATCCTTATCTCTGTATATTTTGGAACAGCATAGACATCATACTTTTGGTCTTTTTTTTTTTTTTTCTTTTTGTCTTCTGTTTTATTTAATGTTTGTTTTGTCAGATTGTTTCAGACACTAAATCCTATAGTGAACACATCAGCTGTTGGCAGTGATCTGATAGTGCTGCGAACATAAATATTGAGTTTAGCCCAGCAGCCATATTCTTTCTTGTATTTGGAATCTAAGCAGATAGGGAATGCTTTCAAGTGAGAGAAGTCTTCTGTTTTTTGAAAAGCTGTAATGATCAGGTATTTTTGCCCTTTCTTTCATTGTGTTTTACTGGGATGTCTCATCATAGATGCTGATCTCACTTTTAACAGTAAAAAAATACAGAGAAACTTCATTAATGGCTTGAGGAAATACCTCGGTGTCAGGGCAGAATCGCTTGAGTCGGATGTTTTCATATTGCAGAATATATTGGTGGTGTGCTGCTTTCCAGTGTGGCCAGCAGGTGGGGAAAGTGAAAAAGCTGTAGAGAGGCAACTCCAGCAGCAGCTGCATATCCCCAAGTTCAGCGAGTCCTGGGGCTGCTTCTCCAGCGCTGGGGAAGGTGGGCTGGTGGCTGCCTTGCATTTTGTTAGACGGTGTAGGCAATTGGTTCTTGCATTCTTCCAGGGTATTCCTGTATTTTTCCCTTAAAGATAACCTACATTTACATCTCTCTAGGATCTGCCTTCTGTATAAATATAACTGCCTAAGTGAAGTAACTGAAGTATATTACAAGTAAGTGGTGTTATTTTGGTAATTGCCCTGATTAGATGAAAGACACTAGACTATTTCAAGTCATTTCTTGGCAAGCTGAAATGCAAATTATTATTAAGAAGCCAGGTATTTAAGTAATGTTGCACCTTTTGTTTTTTTTCCTCTGAAACATCGCTTTGTTTTCTAAAACTGCCTGTGGTGTTCTAGGTCTTGTAGTGGATGAGAAAAGAATGGCAGTTTTTACCAACTCTCCTCTTCCGGTAAGTTAGAAGGTCCTGAATTGTCCTGATACTTCCTGATAAATAGAGAGAGATGTCACAATCTTTCCTTTTCAAAGGTTTCTTGGAATCTCTGTACCTATAGTGGCTACAACAACAAACCAGGAAAATGCTGCACAGTGGTACAAATTAATGTCTCCTAGGAGTACTTATGTGAAGAAGTGTCTTTATGGTACAGTTAAGTGCCTTTGTGAACTCTCATTTTTTTTTTTTTCTCGCTCAGTCAGCTTTTGGAGGTAAAATGACCATTGCAATAGGAAAAGGTGTTTACATTTATTTCATGCCCTCAAAAGTAGTATAAAACTAAATGAGTAACTAACTACTAAACTCCAAGTGTCTCAGTAAAAATAATAGACGTGCTGGTTTGCTTACAGATGTTCAGCAAGAAAGGGTGATGAGCAAGATGCTGGCTGAGTACAGCCAAAGATACCTTGTTAAAGTGTGTCTCAGGCATGTAATCACTGGTAGCTCAACTTACTGCATAAAAGAGCTTGTAATCTTTCTTGCTGTTTGCCACCAGGTATTTAATGTCGTTTTGCATCTGACACAGAGCCTACAAAGCTGATTTGTATGGTGTGTCAGTCACTGAAACACTCCCTCTGTTTAAACATTGATGCTTTCCTCAGAAAATAGTTATTCTTTGGATTTATATAGGGAGTTTCTTCAGTTTGTACTACTATGGTTTATTTCTTTGATGATACTGTGTCATACTGTATTGCTGCTAAGGTTTTGGAAAAGATCGTAAAGAGATTAGGAAGCACTAATGTGTTGATGAGAGTGAAAAAAAAATGGGTGATGTTGATGTTGGCTACCGTAAGAACAGCCAACCAAGCAGTAGCAGTCCCTCTCCTGGGCTACTGGAGAACGAACTTCCATGGACAGCAATTCAGCAAAAGATTGACTTCTGGGTAGAGAGATTCTAACTTTAATAATAATCATAGAATCCTAGAATGGTTTGGGTTGGAAGGGACCTTAAAGATCACCTACTTCCAACCCCCTTGCCATGGGCAGGGACACCTTCCACTAAACCAGGTTGCTCAAAGCCCCATACAGCCTGGCCTTAACACTTCTAGTAATGGGGCATCCACAGCTTCTCTCGGCAACCTCTTCCAGTGCCTCACCACCTTCACAGTAAAGAACTTCTTCCTCATATTTAATCTAAATCTACCCTCTTTCAGTTTAAAGCCATTGCCCCTTATCCTGTCACTACATGCTCTTGTAAAAAGTCCCTCTCTGGCTTTCTTGTAGGCCCCCTTTAGGTACTGGAAGGCTGCTACAAGGTCTCCCCAGATCCTTCTCTTCTCTGGGCTGAACAACCCCAACTCTCTCAGCCTGTCTTCATAGGAGGGGTGCTCCAGTGCTCTGACCATTTTTGTAGCCCTCCTCTGGACTCATTCCAGCTGGTCCACCTCTTTCTTATTGTTATGGGTTTGTGTGGCGCGGT
>VYZV01012073.1:51141-66408 GCA_013401275.1 Pandion haliaetus | reverse complement strand
AAAGAGCCGTATTTGTTTGGGGGGGAAAAAAAAAAAAAAAAACCACAAAAAAACCAGCCCAAAACAAAAAGAAAACCCAAACAAAAAAAAAAAAGAAAAAAAATATAAACCCACTATTTTACAGGCCTTCTAAAATTTTTATGTTATAGAGGCAGAAGACTGTTCATATTTCTGGCCAAACTGGAAGCAAGAAGCAAAAGAAGAAATTTGAGGTCATTTGTTTGCATGAAACATCCACCTCAGTTTTGTACATCTTAAAGAACTAGATATTTGCACAAATAATGAAAATAAATTTGATACAAATGTTTATGGGCTAATTTCAGTTTTCCTAACATCCCAGAAGCAGCTGTTGGCTGTTTATGTCACCACAGTACTATTCACAGGACAAAGAAGCCACTCTTCCAGCCATACCACCTCAAGCCATGGTGGATACATTTTATAAGCAAGCAGGCCAAAACCTGATGTATAGCTTAAAAGTGCTAACATGTCCCAGAACGCATTTGTACAATCTTATTTTCAGAACCATCACAATATGCAGAGTCTTTGCCATCAGAAAACTGCAGTCGAGCATTATTGTACCACCATGACAATGGGGCCAATCAGCTATTCTCACAGCTGCTTTGCAACCTGAAAGAAGAGGATTAATGATGACAATTCTGCTGACAAGGAGACACTGCTGGCAGGAAGAAATGTGCCATCATGTTACTTTCCAGCTGGGCTCCACAGACAGTGATGTTCCTGTACTTTGGCGTGTGTACAAGGTTCCATTGACTTCTCTGATCCCATTGCCCAACTTGAGTAAAAAAAGCTGATGGAGAATTTCAGCTTTTCTGTTATCCAGTTGGCTATTGAAGCATCTTTTATACTATTACTGTTTCTTGTTTCCCTCCTAGATATAACTACTAGTCTGATAAATCTGTGCTGTAATTACGAACAAACAGCCCAGTTACGACAGCTCCTACCTTACTGTAGTCAGATGGGGGCAAAACATGGCATCTTGATATAGCTATTGCTGTACACACACCAGTACTGCATATAAGAAATTCATATATATTTAGAACTTTTTAGATAAACATATACATTGCCCTCATATTACATTTATCTCCATCTTTCCCACTGGATTTTTACTTTTTTCTGCACATTGTCCCTCAGTCAGTTACAGTGAGTAGCAAAAGTCTTTCATTTTTCATGGACAAGGTAATGTAGCAGAAGCAAGGAAGTTTGGGGTAGAAGTAACTGTTGTCAAAAACAAGCTTTCATTTTTTTCAAAGCAAAAACCTATCAACCACACTGAGTAAACAAAAACCTGTCATTGTCTCATCATGCCCATAACAGAATCAAAGTGCCAGAAAAGTTTCCAGAGATCATATAGTTTGTCCTAAAGCTAGATTATTTATATCTAAAGCAGTAGGTATTGTATGGCTAATTCAACCCACTTATAATAAGTAATCATTTAACACAACACAGAATTTAGTTATACAGTATAAGAGATACCGAGAGGAAGGCAGGAAAGCCCCAACAGAAATAGGGGCTTGATATTCTCACTCTGGACAGGATTAACACTTGCAATTCTGAAGGCTGAACAAAAGATCTGACAGAGGTGAGAGGTATTTTTCATTCCAAAATAGTCCCCAATTTTTTTTTTTTTTTTCCCCTCCAGTGCTCCTCTTTTTTTCCTCTAACCTACTCCTTGAAAAACAGAACTTGCCTTTCTGAGGTGAATTAAGAGATGCAGTCTGACCACTAAGGACACTTCTGGCACTCCAACCCCCTCTTGGGTTTTATCTAGAGTGGGAGGAGCAGCTTGGGGCAGTGATAAGGAAGACAACCAGGGGTAGCTGTTTGGGTATGAAAAAATTAAAAGTTCTGTTAAAATACAAAAGTCTATGCACTAAACTGGCTTTATTTTTGTAGAAATGAAAATCCTCAAGGAAAACCAGAAAATCTATTTACTCTAGACTGACCCCAAATTCCTTCTTTTATTTTTCATTTACAAGAAACAACCTACTATACATTGAATACAATAATTTTTGGAAAATATACAGACCTGAAAGCTACAAGTTTTCCTCTCATAAAGCTGGTAGGGAAAGTGACAGGAAGAAAGAGACAGAAGGAAAAGGACTTTCCATCCTCACAAGATTTTCCCATCCTCACAAGATTTTCCCTCATTTTTCCCCATCCCCAGTCAAAAACTCTACAGCCAGCGAAGCCACCTGGATTTAGATCAACTCGAACATTGCCACATGCAATCACGTAAGAGGTCCAGTTCACGCTAGCTTAGAGACACACATTAAGCCACCATAGCTTTCTTCAGTAGCACACAGCTATCACACTGTTCATCATGACACAAACAGAAAGTGGGGCTGACTTTGGAGAAGAATCAAACCAGCGGAAACATTCCTACGTAGATAGGGTCCTGCAGATGAACCCAATTTTGTCATCACCGTGAAAGAGGCATTCTTGTAGCTGCTAAAGAAGATAGAGCCTTCCCCTTTTTGTGTTACAGAAGAACCAGCTGCTGAAACTCAACCTATGCCAGTCCAGCCCGTCTGCTCAACACTCACTGCAGAAGTGCATACACAGTGAAATACAGTAGAGGGAAAACAGGGCATTCACACAGGCCATCCTTTGAAGAACAGAGGGTACGATAAAGATTTTTGTATGCCTCTAGGCCACAACGCAAGTCAGAATTCACTTCTGATCCTTTACTTATCACTATTGTCATACAGGTCATTACATTCTTTGAGAGATTTTGCTAACCATGCAACCGTAGACTAAAGCAAATCCTCAACAAACGGCACTTGTTATCCGAGGTCCACACAGCATCTAAGCTTGGAAGAGAGCACAGCAAATGCAAACAGGCTTGTCTGCATTCGCTTTCCCAAGCCTACCCATACCTATCACCAGGATCAGCAGGGTCCTTCACCGGCAGTAAGTACTCTTTGCAGAAATCCACACAGAGCTCTGGGGCCTAAGCAGCCTCTCTCCCGGCTCCTCCTGTGGGCTCTGGCCACCATCCAGCACCTCCCCTGAGGAGAGATCCCCAGAAATGTAAGCCTGTTCTCGGAAGACTCCGAGGAGCCAGCTGGATCCACAGGACTACAGTCCAACCTTTCCTCTAGAAAGGTGACATCAAGGACACTTCCTCAGTAAGAAAACCCAGCTGGCTTTCCCTGGAGATGACGTTCCTGAAGACACCATCTCCTGCCACAGTGAATGACTATGCACAAGGTGTCACACAGGGGTTCCAGAGGCTTAGTCTGAAGATGAATGCGCTGCTATAAAAGCATAATTAGGTCTCCTGTATACACACATTGAATTAACTCTTCCCATTGCCAGGCAGCTTCCTCTAATAGCTCCTAAACAACAAACAGGATTTACTTCAACTTTTTGTTCAGCCTGTCTCTGAAGCTACAAACTAGCCGAGCTACTTTACAAGTATTTGTGGAAACAACACATTGCTTGCTTTAACTGAGCCCTTTAAAGTTCATTTAAAATTAGCCTGGGTCTTTGCAAAACTATGCACAGTACCAGTACCAGAGCTTCCTTTCTTATTCTCTCGTGTCTCTCTTCTCTCAGAAATGCTGGTTGTTTTTTTGTTTTTTTTTTTTTAACTTTACTTCTAAAATATACAAACCATTTTTTAAGCCAAACCCAATGTATTTACCTCTCCCCACCCGCAAAGAATTTAGCCTCTATCAGATAAAGGCAGCTCTCTGAAAAGAGTCCTATCTTCTAGCCTGAGCAATTAATCATCTTAACAGCAGACTGTGGAAAAAAGTCAAAGAATGCACTTCATAAAAAGCAAATCCTGTGTTTTACTGTTTCTCTCTTTAGAAAATAAAGGAAAAAAGCTAAAAAAACCACCCCAAACTAATGAACTCTAAAACAATGCATCTTCAAAGCTTTTCCCAACTGGCAAAACATACTGGATGATTAATAAATGTGTTTCGTAAGTAGAAGGATGAACTGCTAATGGCAAGTCACAGTTTGTGCACCAATTTCTTAAAAAGCCATGTTGAGTAAGGACACATATTTAACCCAATACACTTGCATAAAGATACAGATACCACTATCGCTTGAATTGATACTGAATACTGAAAAATAGTTTTAAAAATAAAAATAATCAAGAACTCTAACCAGAAACCAAAAAAACCCTCACCCTACGATATTACAGTTGTATTATGCAAGCTAACTGAAATAAGCTGTTTTCTAAAAGGCTATTCAGAGAAGACCATCGACAGTACTTAATGGCTGACATGGACCATTGAGTAGGCAAAGCATCTATGTTCTGCAGAGTGAAAACTGCTTACCTGGGACAGATCTATTAGGCTGTGCAGCTTCATTGATAGGAACAGAATTATAGACATGACAGTACCACCGAGGATATTAGATCATAAAGGAATGAGACTAAAAGATTACCGTAGTAACTGATGGACCGTTAAGGCCTGGCAAGTCTTTTTTTTTTTTTTCCACTCCTGATTTCTTAGCATTGTCATTCCACTGCTAATTACCTAATTAAAGGAGCTGTGTGATATTAACAGCATATCTACTCCTTGTGGAGAGCTGAGGACTGCAGGTTAAGAACACATGGTCCCTTGCAACTTTTGGAACAATGACAGAAGCAACATTAGCAAAAGAAGTAACATGCTTTTTGTTAAGAAGTCCCTAAATTCTTCAAGAACATCAAGTTCATAACCTGCTGACAAACAGCACCTGCAAGTTACCCCCAGCCTCAGAATGCTAAGCAAATGCCATGTACAGTGAAATGTAAAGTTTACAGTCCCAGTGCAAGATGAAAGGAACTAACACTTCATAAGGAAACAAGCAATTCATCTGTTATTTTAGGTATTGCATACCATGATTCACAGTGTCAGCATATAGATGCAAGCTTTTACTTAGCAGCTTGCAAACAGCTGTCACCCTTGGGATGGCTTGATTTGCTGATAAGCTTGGGGTGCAGGCAGCACTCTCAATGGGCTAAGAACCCTGGAAGTGAGATTAGTTCACACATATAAAATGGCAGCAGAACTTGGTGCACTGCTTGGACTTTCAACACAGTGTTTATTAAGCGGAGAGCTATGTAAGACAGTGCCATGCAGAGGAAGCAGGAAAAGCTTTCTGGTTTGAATATCTTCTCTCTAGCAGTGCGAGTGGGTCAAAAAGTGGGATGACTTCTAAAGTAGCTCAACTTTAAAAAATAAAACATGGATTAGTAGTTTTACAAGTACTTTATTCCTATCCACTTTGTTCCAAAATGATCAGTATCAGCTTATTCCTCAAGCTTGGCCTAATTCACCATATTCTACTAGTGATACTGAAAGGCTTAATTTTTAGATCTTTAATTAGCAACATCTTAAAAGGGCAGATCTCCTTTTGAATGGCAAAGCAGTAATTGAGCATTTATAGAGAGCAAAGAGTGCAATACAGGTGCCTCAATTGAGGCAATTGACACATGCAACTGTTCTAATTGCTTTTGAAAATACTGGCCTCAGTGTTAAGCAAAATAAGCAGCTCATCAGGACAGTTGCACATGTTCTTTTAGCCAAACTTCCAAAAATTCCCCTCGTTTCACCTCCTATTATTCCCATTTTCTCTTGCCTTGCCTGCAGCCCTTCCAAAACATATAGTCAACACTACCCACAGAGTTATTCAAACAAACAAAACCACAGTAGTTGGACAGCTATTGATCCCATCTTTATAATTTTTAGATTGTGCTCAAGAACCGAAAAATGGTTTTTACTTTGATTGCACCATGGCCGATTGCATGCTTTACAGGCTAAAGGACTGATGCAGTTTATCGTAAAACGTTTCCTTGAATTTCTTAAATACTGTGAAAGTTTTCATTGTGTTATCACAAAGTCATTAATTTGAGTATATATCCATTTGAATAAATGGTCAATTAGTACCCGAGAACTATACTTTCAGTTTTATAGAGACTCAGAGGTCTACCTTTATTTCTGTCAACTTGAAAGAAAATCTTTCCAATATCTTAAATTTAATTATGTTCATCATTACCATCAACAACAAGCTCAGATTCTGGAATACTGACAGAGTTTTAGCTCTTCAAAGTGCCCCCTAATATTTTTGAAATATATTGCAGAAACTGATCCTTCACACCAAATGTTTCCAAGCATAGCCTCTAGAAGCTGCATTAAAAATCTGTAGCTTAACAATTTAGCCATGCTGAAGAATGTTTTCACAGCAATTTTTCACAGTACCTCCAAGGAACATAGCATTTCTCAGAAAACATTCAAATTAACCATATCTGTTAGTCCTTAAAGTATGACAAAAAGACAAACAAGTTGCAGCATGCTGCTGTCTCAAAAAGGTCCAGCTGCAGGTGACCTTAGAAAGCTCCAGAATGTTTTGTCCAAGCATGAAAAACTAAATTAGTCATAGTGTTAGTCTGCACTATATAGAGTAGACAGGATTTAACCTAACAGCATATTCAACCATTGAACAGAATAACTTCAAATTTACTTCCAAACTCATCATTTTGAATACTATTGCAGTTATAGTTTCCTCTAGATTCTATAGTTGAGATTACCAGGTTGCAACATTTACTGTAACAGAAGATAAATATTAAATCAAACCAACCAGTTAATTTGTCGCATGAGCCAAAGACAGTGTTAGAAGTCACAGAACCCCAAATTTGTTCCTTCACGCTGAGGTCTCCACAGTATATTTTTACTAACTGCACCATCTACTGGCAGAATCTTACAACTTTTTTCAATCGATTCCCCCTACATATGTTTTGATACTTCAGTGGTTCTCAATCATCTAACAACCCTTGAAAGATCATAGGCAATTTCTGTGAGGTTCATAAAAGGCAATAAGAAGAGCAAATCCATTTTCAGACTTAAATTAGCTATTAGTGTGCCTTTACCTCAACCGGAAAAGGGTACCTAAATCAAAGAAAAGNAAATTAAACTTTGAAAAAGAACTGCATGAGAACACAAATTTAGATGGTGTGCATGGTAACTGGGATAGCCAGGGAAAATATTATCATTCTTATTTTTACTTTTTCATGCATTTAAATCTTACAACTCATATTCATGCAAAGCAGGCAAAGTAAAAACAAGAAAATAAGTCATCTGTGTACCATCTAGCTTATAAACATCAACTGGTAGATACATTACATCAGTAAGACCAGCAACTGATTACTGGAGCATCGTACTTTTCCCAGTACTTTGCAGTTTTTAAAAAAGCTTTGTAATCCAGACTGGATCTGTCTTAAACTGTATAGCAACAGGAACAGCAAAAAATACACAGTTCATCTTCAGAAACAGTTACTGAACGCAGTAAGCTTCTCCCTTCATTTTTATCAGGTCATTTTTATATTTTACTGGGCTCAAAGTCTTCCCCTACTTTTGCCTGCAGTGCCTCTGACATTCTTCACTGGAAAGAAAGAAACCAAAACACTGGACCAGTTCTCTGCCTGCTTCCCTCTGGCACATCACAAGATGTCATCACTTCTACTTGGAAGGGACATTTGCCCAAAAGGGACACCTTTGGAAACGTAAGGTGAAGCTTCTCAAAATAAAAAAACCTCAGTGTACAATTTAAGATACATTATTAGAAAGCAATCATGCATGTCTTGCACAAATCAAAGAGTTTGTTTTCTGATTTCAAGAGAGCACAAGACATGGTTTAACTGGATAGTGTCATGAGAAATAGTAATTCTTTTGGTATTAGAAGAAACATATGGCTACTTTTGGTAGCCTTCACTAACGTGCCTTCGGGCAGTGTAAATTAACACAAAGTGGCTCTATCAAGTACACAAAAACACTTTCCTGTACCTAAAGTGAGGAACCTAGAAACATTTCTGAGCTTCCAGTAGACATCCACACCGTAACTGCCTAAGTCTGTAACAAAACAAGACCTGGGGGGCGTTCAGTGCTCCTTCACCTTTGAGCCTCTCCTTGAGGGGAAGCAGGAATAAGAGCTACCATATGCTCTGACCAAGCCCTTGATTGGGAGGAGTCTCGGTCAGAGATCACAGAGCACATTGCATGACAAGGGCGTTGTGCAGTTGCCTTGTAGCACAGGGATGTTTCAGGGAGGAGAACGGAGAGCACAGTCATGCCACCCAGAAAGATCACCCAGCTATTTGCTGACATACAAGAAATGCTGGCTTCTGAAGGTTAGTGTGCTGCATCGCATCCTTGCGAGGTACCTAGAGAGCAAGCTCTGTGAACACTTTCCTCACTCTCCCACAAAGCATCCGTACCAGCAGTCAATCACCGGGACCATACCTTTGCTCATGTTAAACAGCCAAAACATCACGGTCATTGCAGATGTAAGGAGAAGCTAGAACAGGCCATCTGTAAGAGCTCAAATTAAAAAAAAGGTTGCAACTTCCTCTGAAGTTCCAGCCATTGATCTAAGCAAAATACAAGGTTAGATAAATTACTGGCCCTATTCGGAAAGGCAACATCTATATTCCTCAAGATCTACATTACCAATGGACTGTTTTTACCTCAGAACAAGGGACTAAATAGTCTTCCTACACACAGCAATTGCCACTGAATTGCCACGAGATGTACTCCAACCCACACAAGAATCTATTTGTATCCTCACTGCAGTTTTGGCAGTACATCAATTACTTTGACAACCCTCACAACTGTAAGAATACATATAAACCTTGATCCAAAGAAGAAATACAGCTTTCATTAGCTTAAAATAGCATTAGATAAGCAAACCTGCCAGCTACATTAGAACACTTTGCTATTCTGTTATGTTCTAGGGGAACCATCTCCTCTGTTTTACCTCTGCCTTTCTGGTAGTTTGCAGCAACACACCAGGGAATACAAAGAGCTCAAAATCTGCAGCGGACTTCCTGTGTCAGCCATGCTAACCATTTACTCCAAATGGCTTTTATTTAAATTTAGCAGCTTCCAAATATCCACTGTCAATTTGTTAGGTGAAGGTAAAGTGGTGATCTTTTCTTCTGCAGAGTTTTAAAAGGCAGATAATTGCAGACAGTCATGGGTATAGCCTGTAGCCTACCATCACTCCAGAAGAACACCCGGCTGACCTGTAAAAAGACAGGAATCAGTGTCAGAAAGATGCTGCCTTATGAATTTAAAAGGCTCCAGGGGAGAAGGAAAGGAGGCACTACAAACCTCTGTGTTTTTACTTCTATTAGAGATTGTTTCCGGTGCTTCTCTGGTTTAAAAGACTCAGTGATTGAATAAATCGACTGTTTGTGCTACATGTCCTTGCCCCTCCTATCTGTACAGCTCAGTAATTTATCCCCCTATAAAATGTAATGCTGCCTTAAGGATTCTCGAAATTATACGTGACTAACTACACATCCACTAGATGCCTCCCAGCGCCCCAACAGCGTAGCTCAGAATTTGGCTTCGTAGCTTCTGCCCACTGCAAACTTTCCAACGTTATCTGTACTAGGATCAAAGAGGCTGCTCTACCCTGGGCACAGCCTGCAGCTCCTACTACATTGGAAAGGTTCTCCTTGTTGAAAGGAGTAGCAAACCTTCAGAGCAGAGTGACACTCGGCTCTTCAACACTACCAATTTCGGAACCATTATCTTAAAGGCTGAAGTACGAGTCCTTTTCTGTTGTCAGCTCTACATCTGCACCACCAACAGTTGGTCTTTATTTTGCCTGGGGCCTTCAACTGCCTCCCTGCCCTTCCAGCCTTTTATATTGCCAGAGCTCTTCCCCCCTATAAAGTACACCTGCTTAGAGTGTATCAAAGCTAACTGGAATGTGAAAAAATCAGATGGTCAACCAGAAGTCAAAGATTACAGAAAGTGGAAGTTTCTCTCTCCGACATATTCAAACATTCAGTCTAAATTTGGAAGGCAGGTGAATATAGTATCTGCAAAATGGAATTAAAGAAATAGTTAATCTCCTTGCTTTTCAAGGAATTGCACAGGATTTTGAAAACAAACATGTACACATTAAAAAGGCTTTTATCCCTCCTTCTGTTGATATTACACCTTGAATACTGTACAAAAGTTAATTATATTACTGATACTGTAGTAAGAGTGTTACAGAAAATATACCACCCAGCAAACACTGTGCAGCAAGTAAATAATCAAAGATTATTTAAGAATAAAAGATAAATAGAATGAAAGAGGGAATGGGAGAAGGAAAAAGAATATTTATTTCAAATCCTCTGATGCTGAAGCATTTCATTTTGCTGTTAAAATAAAACAGCATTTTCACAATGCAATTATGCCACACAGTAGGAATGATTTCACTAGAAATTCACAGGCTTGGCTTGCTAGGCTTGAGCAGGCAGAAAGAACTTTTATCTCAATGGTCCCTGACACAATATTGCTACACAAAGATAACACCTTCTAAGTTTTTTAATTAGTTCCACATGCAACTCCATCACATTTGGAAATTAAGAACCAGAAGAATATATTTCTTCCTATAGTCTTGAAACAAGAAAACATCATTTTGTAAAGTTCATCCCCAAGTACACGAGACATTAATGTCTGCATGCTCTCACCTAACATCCACTGGTCTCAGGAAGCAGATACTCAATCTTCCTCCACGTAAAAATCAGGAGATACAGAAAATTACAGAAAAGAAAAAAGTAGTAGGCCTATCTAGACTTAAGTTACACTAAAACATTAGCAGCCACTCATTATTCCCTATAGATGTGTAGATTATTACAGCATAACGAGCCTTTTGCCAGTTCCTCTGCCATTACGGTTTCATTAGGATGCAACATTCATCCTGGATGTGTTCCTATACCCTCTCTGCCTGAAAGGGCTTGGAAAGCTCTCGTTAGCTCACCAACACAGAGGAAGAACTGAACACAGGTATCAGGCAGGGCATTGCCCCACCAAACAGGGGACAGGCCCAGAGAACCCCAGCAGAGCCAGGGTGGGGACACTGCCACGGGCTGGGGACTGCCACACAAGGTGAGGGAGGGTCAGGTCATCTGGGACCTCCAGGCAGCAAGCCAGGACTGCTGGAGACAGGGCTGCCTGTCTGACCAGAGCTCCTTGCCACAGATGGAGGTCTCAGGTGAGGCTGGTCAGGGCAACTACGGCTCTCAACCAACTACGGCTCTCAACCAACTACGGCTCCCAGTGCCCTCTGGGCAATGATAATAGGCACTCGTTGCAATAGCATGATGCCATGACAGTAACCAAAGCTTATGGCTTTTGTCGGTTTGTTTTCTGAAGTTCTACTTTGCCTTTCTCAGTGCAAGTGCCTCAGCCTTGTCTCTTTACACTGAGATACACACGCTAGCTATTATTTACTCCAAACTGTTTTCCATTTTCCTGCAAGAAAGGAAGACTCCTCACAGGACTATCTGCTTGCCTCTCCTGTAATGAATAGCTTGTGCTCTTCATATGAAGATGTGGAAAAATAAGGACACCTTATTTCAACCTCAGTTGCAGGACTCTCTTCCTTATCCATAGTCATTGCCTTCTCTCTGATCAAAATATTCAAGTCATAACAACTAGTGATGGTCCTTTGTGATTAGTCACCACTTTCTTCTCTACCCTGTGATCTTACTGACACCTTCTGCTCTGATCAAGCTGCAAAGCTGTAGGACAGCAGCCAGACAGCTATTTTAGCTGGAATAGCTGCCCTCCCATATTCCAGAAGACATCCCCAAAACTGCCTTGACCCTAACCAACATCAAGCCGAATGATGCAATCTCCATTCTACAGTACAGGAAGAGCACAAGAAAGGTACATTTTTTTTCTTAAAATTCACATTTATACATACTTAGAGCAAGAAATAATGTATGCTCCAGAATACCTAACACCAAAATATATTTAAATAATTTAAATAATATATTTAAATAAATGTATTTAAATAATAGATATTGAATCCAGCAACACAAAGGATAAATACGAGACACTTTGAAGGGAAACATATCTTCCAACAGGCTAGTTAAAAAAACCTTTACATTAGCCAATTTTATTGGGTTGTTTTGAAAATACCTCACCTAAATGTCATGATGGCAGTATCAAAAAGTACTTTGGGAAAGTAAAGTGATGTACTTCTAGTCTATTAGGCACAAATATTTTCCATTTGTTAAAATGGAATTTATACGTGGTGAAGGTGAGCAGAGGTGTTTGCAGCTGCCTCAGATACTTCCCAGCTCAACTGAAGAGTTTCTAAATGAGAGAATCCAGTAGGCAAGTACTGTGCAATCACACAAACTCATGAACACATATGCATATGCTTTATATACAATACCAGCACTGTCTGGCAAATGCAGCAAAACATTTTAAACCTATCAGGAGGTGGAATAAAGGAGTTCTTTGAGTTTTGAACTGATGATGTCCAAGAAATTTGAATAAAAGCCTGTTTAAACACCTACCCGATATTCATCTCATTGACCAAGTGGGGGGCCAAGTGGTGTAAGGATCTAAAAGCAAGTTAACTGCAAATTCAAGGGCATAAAGAGCAACTTCTTCACCTACATGACTTAGCTTGCTGTTATGGGTTTGTGTGGCGCGGTTTTCCTTGGTGGCAGGGGAGGGGGGCTGCAGAGGTGGCCCCTTTAAGAAGTTGCTGGAAGAATTCGCTGCCCCAAAATTTCGGACCCGCGCGCCAAAATGTCGGACCCGCCTCTAGGCGGGGAGTGACGGTGGTAGCGCCTCTGGGAAACCTATTTAAGAAGGGGAACCGGTAGTGGGGGGGGGAAACCTGAGAGGAACATCGCTGCCGACACTGGAATCATGGAAGTGGAGGGGGAGGAGGAGGAGCCTGAGGAGGCTGATGGCCCTGCAGCCCAGGGGGGTGAACGGTGGAGCGGAAGCTCCCGAAGGTGGCCGTAACCCCATGGTAAAAACCGCGCTGAAGCAGTGTGAGACGGGAGAGCAGCCCGCGGAAAGGACCCGCGCCAGGGGAGTTCGGGAAGAATTGAAGCCCGCGGAAAGGATCCGCACCAGGGAAGTTTGTGAGGAAATGCAGCCCGCAGAAAGGAACCACATTGGAGCAGGGAACGAGAGAGGAATCTTCCCCCTGAGGAGAGAAGCGGCAACGACGATGTGTGGCGAGCTGACTCAACCCCCATCCCCGATTCCCCTGCGCCGCCGGGGGAAGGAGGTAGAAAGCACCGGTAGTGAACTGAGCCGGGAAGGCGGGAGGGGTGGGGGGAGGTTGTTCTGATGTTTGGTTTCCCTTCCTAATACCCTTGCGTTTTGTTTCTGTTTTGATTTGTAGTAAATTAAATTGATTTTGTTTCTTCCCCAAGTTGAGCCTGTCTTTTGCCCGTGACCATAAGTGGGGAGTGATCCCTCCCAGTCGTTGTCTCGACCCATGACCCTGCCTTTGGATTTTCTCCTCATCCCAACGTGGCCAGGCGAGGGGGTGGGGGGTGAGTGAGTGGCTTTGTGGTGCTTTGTTACCAACTGAGCTGACCTGAAACCACGACACTTGCTGAATTCAAACCCACAGCCATCATTTAGACCAAGCACCTTCTAACAAATATATAGAAACAAGACTGCCCAGAATTGTTATTTCACAATATTGAAAAGCATTTGAAGAACTCTTATTTCATGGTGTGGAATAATTACTTGGGTGTATGTCAAAATGAGCTGATGTTCAGTGAGATTAACCCAGCCCTGCCAAATGTATGAATCACACGCTTCTTTGTCTTATTCAGCATATGTGCCTTATTTTGAGCACAACTCTAACTAACAGCCATATTAATCTGGAATAAATCCAGTAAAGTTAACTAACATAATTCAGATTTTTACCGGTTTGAGAATGAATAGTTTGGGCATTCAGTAGGCAAATGGACCACAGGTTGTGAACCAAGCATATTGAGAATGAGAAAGTCCATTTGTTTAAGGACAAGGATGAAAATAAACAGGAACAGCTGCCTCCGTTACTCGCCAGTCCATCTAAACAAGGCAAGGTTCCAACTGGAAAGAGTTGCACAAATATATTACAGAGCATATGAAAGCTCTAAAGGCTGCAGAGATGGCTTTAGATGTTTCCTGAACTGTAGAGTCTACTTCACAAAACTGGAGCCTGTACACAAAATAAAATCCTGAACTTCATAGTTATTTGAGTACTTAAGTTTCGAAAACTTCCTCCTTGGTTCTATTTCCTCTCCCTACTTAAGTAAATCAACAGAAGTGAACTTAAACAAGGCATACCTAGTTGTGGGGAGGGGAGAGGGGGGAAATTCTACTAGTTTGTCATTTGCATTCCACTCTAATGCTCTCTGAATACATACATATATATATTTTTATGTGGGTATTATCCCATATAGGTGTAAGGACACATTTTTTGTGAGCACTTCAGAGAAGACTCAATGTTATTTAGCACTTACCACCCACAGAGATCCTGGTACCCAGCTAGAGTTCCTAAAAAACTGGATAGTATAATTATAAAAATAATCCTTCTATACAAGAAGTTTTCAAAGCTAGCAAGCTAATTTAATATTATTCCTATCATATTCAGAGCTGTCCATATATTTCTACCATCCTCTTCAGTTAGGTAAACACACTAGCAGAAAAGCACTTTCCAGTGGGACTATTATAGTAACAGCTGCTTCAATTTTCAGTTTGTACAGAAATTTCAAACAGCCATAGCTGATACATGGTTTCAGTGATAACCAGTGAAAAGCCTTCTTGAGCTCAAAAATCTCTGAAGAAAAAAAATCTCCTGTGCCCTCTTAAGTGACTTTACAGCAAAAAGAGAATTTCTCACATGAAGTGTAAGCATTGCCACTTCTAACACATAGTCTTCTGTCATCATCCTCCCATCCCCAAGCCTGCTTGCTCTCTGCCATCTTACCCTATTTTAAATCCAGAGGAATAAAGCAGTAACTCACTTCTGTTATGATCCACAAATGCTGTAATGCAAATGATCCATATCCAGCCTGTAAAACCAGACTAGAACAGCAGTTAGCAGTAATTTTAGCAGTCTCTCAAAAATTCACATTACAGGCTGAGAAGCTTATTTAGCACAGTGGTTTTCCCTTGAGGTTGAAGTATTCTGTCTGCAGGAAGTAACTGTACTGTCTGGACATCTGTCCTGGTTTCAGCCGGGACAGAGTTAATTTTCTTCTTAGTAGCTGGTACAGTGCTGTGTTTTAGATCTAGTGTGAGAATAATGTTGATAGCAACAAATAAAACATCCACCCCGCCCAGCCAACTACCCCAGTTTATATACTGAGCATGACGTTCTATGGTATGGAATATCCCTTTGGCTAGTTTGGGTCAGCTGTCCTGGCCATGTTCCCTCCCAGCTTCTTGTGCACCTCCTCTCTGGCAGAGCATGGGAAACTGAAAAATCCTTGACTTT
>VYZV01012073.1:1485-19334 GCA_013401275.1 Pandion haliaetus | reverse complement strand
AAAAAAAAAAATCAAAGTTTGTCATGCTCTCATTATAAAGGATGAGAGATTACAAGAAAATTAATAAATACTTAAATGGCAACTACAGTGTATTGCTTTGATCAAAACTTTACATAAAACAGGATGCCTGTAAGAAAGCCTATGTCTGATATTCTTCCCATTTTAAAATCAGAGTTCTTTCCATTTTTCTCACAGTAAAGCTTAGTATTTTCTTGAGGGTACATGGTGTTTGTTTCCTGTCCCAACTTAGTTAATTAACCTTATCTAGTAAGTCTGAAGGAAACAAAAGTAGCTTCTATAAAATTGGCTGTGACTGGGCCCTGCTGTTTACAGCACCTTATCCAGTAGCAAAGTTGCAAGTACCGTGGCACTACATAGCCCGGTTTCAGTACAGCTTTTTTAAAATCCCACATAAGTGTTATTTGTGAGATTTCACATCAGCTCTTCTGTAAATTACAAAACCATCCTACAAGTGAGATCAAATACATTCCATTAGCAAAGAAGAACAAAAGCAAGCACGTGGACAAGCAGCTCTCCACACAGGAGACACTTTGAAATGTGCCATAAGCACACATTAGAAGTAGTAATGAACACCAAATTAAGAAGGGTGGCAATCTTCTTTTCTATTCCAGTGTTTTAACTAGGGAGGAGGTGAGGGAAGAAGGAGGGGATATGGGGAAAGAGGAATGGTTTAAACAAAGTTTTAATCAAGTCTGTAGCTGAAAAGTACCAGAAGTGGGCATAGTCAAGAAGAGAGCTCACACCTAAGAAGTTTACCTGAAATTTCAGGAGGTATTTTTGTGTTGCCCCAGTGAGTCAAAGACAATACATGAATTATATCAGATCAAAACAAAGCTAATTTTCTATTTGTTCATGAGAATGGGAAGCTTTCTTTTCTTTCCCTAGGCAAGCAGGGAATACAAGCACTAAGGCCCTTGTTTCACCCACAGTGTACCACCCACCCCATTGCTACCCAACAACATAAACAACACGAGAGGTAATAATTGTAGCGTGTAGTCCTCAAACTCTCAATCCTTGTCAAACTTCCTCTGTACCAGAAGAAAAGATTGAAATCATGCTCCAAATTTTAAAGTCTTCCAAGCAAGATCAGGAACTACAGACAAATAAACCTGTGTCATGGTTTAACCCCAGCCGGCAACTAAGCACCACGCAGCCGCTCACTCACTTCCCCCCCACCCAGTGGGATAGGGGAGAAAGTCAGAAGGAAAAAGGTAAAACTTGTGGGGTGAGGTAAGAACAGTTTAATAGAACAGATAATGATAATAACAATAATAAAATGGCAATACTAATAAAAGGACTGGAATATACAAAACAAGTGATGTACAGTGCAATTGCTCACCACATGCTGACTGACACCTAGTTAGTTCCTGAGCAGAAATCCACCCCCAGGCCAGCTCTCCCCAGTTAATATACTGGGCATGATGTACCATGGTATGGAATACCCCCTTGGCCACTTTGGGTCAACTGCCCTGGCTGTGTCCCCTGCCAACTTCTTGTGCCCCGCCAGCCTTCTTGCTGGCTGGGCATGAGAAGCTGAAAAATCCTTGACTTAGTCTAAACATTACTTAGCAACAACCGAAAACACCAGTGTGTTATCAACATTCTTCTCTCATACTGAACCCAAAACACAGCGCTGTACCAACTACCACGAAGAAAATTATCTCTACCCCAGCCAAAACCAGGACAACCTGACTTCCACAGTTCTTCAGAACAGCATTAATGGACACATCAATCGGCACGACCCACCAAAGAAGAACTGGCGTAGCTTTTGTCAGGGGGAGTCACACCTTCCAGATTTCTATGCTTGAGGAAACAATTAGGAAGCGGGTGGACAAAGAACATCCAGTTGATACAGTCTACTCAGATTGCTGAAGGCCCTCCAGAATAATTTGTATAGAAAATAAACAGCCATGGGAAGAATTTCACATGGTTTAAACATACCTACTAATAAATAATAATTAAATGTTAAAAGACAGAAGAGTAACCATTTGTTTGCCTACTCTAATACCTCAGTGGAGGGAAAGAAAGACCTTGCAGTTCCATATATTCACAAGCAATCTAAGAAAAATAAGAAAAGGTACAAAAAAGTGGTACAACAATGTTTGCTAACAATATTATCTTAAATCAGGAAAGGGAAGTGCCAATAGGAAGGAGTTCCAAAAGGAACTCATTATTGTGTGAACAAGCAGTAAAACAGCAGATACGAACTAACACAATGACGCAATCATTTAAGTTGGAAGGAATCTCTAGAGATCAAAGCCAACTCGGTGCTCACAGCAAACGTCAGTTACATCAGGATAGTCAGGGACTTGCCCAGCTTAGTTTGGAGTATTCTGAAAAACTGCAATTTCACTCTGGGCAACCTGTGGCAATACTTGATAATCCTCATCGTGAAAAAAATTTGTCTTACATTGAATTGAGAATTCTTGTGTTTGTGGCTGTTGTTTCCCCTTACAAATACTATGCACCAAGAAAAGATTCTGGCTCTGTCTTCTCTCCACCCTCCTATTGCACAGCTGAAGACAGCAAATAAGATATCCCCCCAAGCCTTCTCTTTTTTTCCAGCTGAAGAAGTCCAGTTCAGTTAACAGTCTTCCTTGTAACATCACGTGCTCCAGCCTCCAACCATATTCCTGGTCTTTGCTGCGCTTGCTTTAATATGTCAACGTTTGTTTTGTATCAGGGAACTCATAACTGGACACAGTACTGCAGATGCAGTCTCACTAGTCTTCCCTTAATCTGCTGGCCACAGTCCTGCAAATAAACCAGAGTATGCGGTTCAACCTTCTTCACCTCAAAGGTGTGCTACTGACACAGTGCACTTACTCAACATGAAGTGAGGCATACACAAAAAAAAGTTTTGTGTACACAGTTATGAGCTGTGAACCAATTATCACTCAGAAATAGCAGAGTTTGTGCTTTCTATGAAAATATCAGCCCATTTCTTTTTGCAATCAAAAAAAAAGTCAAATCTTGGCTAGCTTCTGAGATGTCTATAAAATTGCAAGTAAAATGGACAAACTCTCTTCAACACAGCAATTATGGGCATTAAATGAAACTAGCAGATGGTAAGCACAAAAACAAATACCACTTCACACATTGTGTGATTCAGCTGTGGAGCTTCTTGCCCCAAGCTATTATGAAAACTAAAAATTTGCAGTCAAAAACAGAGTAGACAAACTTACGAAGAAGAGGAAAAAGTATATCCAGGTTGAACCACTAAATACAAAAGACATACACATTTGTCTCAAGATACCCGTAAGACAAATCCCTGGAACCTAGAAGACTGCTTGGCAAAAAGTATCTTCATGTATTTGCCTTAGACTTAAAAAATCTTATGTAGGCATCTGCTATAAACAGTCTCAGAGAAAAGGACAGATGAAACTCTGGTCTCATCTACAACACTGTTCGACTTACAAGTAGATGTAGCAGAGGCATCTTATGCAAGATCTTAAATACAGGTCTTAATCTGACAGTTCACAAGCACAGATAGGCCTTTAAACACACACAAAAAAAGGGAAGTAGCTCTAAAACACAAAGGGCTGGGAAGGAGAGAAATACATGATTTCTTAACCCAAGAAGAGCCGAGGACAACCATAAACAACTGGGATATGCTCCAGTTTTGTCAAATTTTGTCCAGTTATTTATAAACATTTGAACTTTGAGCAAGAAAGAGCATGGAAAAATTTGAGGAAGAAAGGACATTGTGGAGGGAGGACACCAATGAGGAAAAAACTTACCCCAAATGTTCAGTGAAAAAAGTGGCTGTGAAAGAAAGGTCTGAAACCAGAAAAAAAGCAGTCCTCTGATGAAGCAATGGGAAAGAGAGACCCTTTCAGTGCTGGAATAACAACAGAAAAGGGAAACAGAAAAGAAGGATGGGAGAATCACCAAATAAGGGACAGAAAACTTGACACCGAACTAAAAGGAACAAAAATACGATAAAGCTTTCCTTTAGCTCTCACGTTTCTCAACTGAAATTGCAGGAGTCCTGATGCAAATCCCTATTTGCATCCAAGAAAGCAACCAAGAAAGATAGGACAAACTGTTATAACTGAGAGATATGAGACCATGGGAAACAGTACTATCGGGAAAGAAATGTACAGAAGGCTGAGTAAAGAGAGGGCAACCCAGCAGGGAGAGGAGCAGCACAATATGAGGATCATCACAACATTTTTCTTTGTTCTGTAGGTTCATGATAAACATGTCATCATTTTTCACAGACTAGGGCTCTAGTGAACCCCAAGTCCAGTTTAAAGCCTTCAAATACTTCCGGAAGTGGCTGCAAAGAGAACACAACATGGACAAACAACTGTCTGGAGCACTCATTCTATGAACGGTAGAGATCACAGCTGTAATTTAAATAGGAAGGATAATTTAGCACTCGTAACATCAGTACCTTTGGGCAGTATATGAACAAGAATACAGTGGCAAGAATACAGTGATCTAGCACTTCCATTTTCCTGATGCACTGAGACACAAAACTCTTTTGCACTTTCCATCAGTATAATCTACATTGCCTTAAGTAATGATATATCAGTGCCACTTTACATCTTTTATATGCAAATTATTATATTATGTTAATTAGCACAATCCAAGAATTATTGATGAGAAAAGTCATGTTGCATAAATAATGAAACTGCTCATAAATCATAACTTCTAGAATCAGAACAGTGGTTTTTGAAACTAAAATTCTGCTTTGCACTGGAAGAATTTGAGTCCTGAACTATAACAATTTTATTTTAATTTGTTTGCCTTGTTAGAGAGTTAACTTCAAGCAGACCTTCACTTCTTGCTGATACTTAGATAGATAGATATCTTGAAGATACTTAGCAAGTTTTGTTTGTTAAACATCAAAGCTTCAGTAGGTCTCAGTGGTATAAGTGAGCAGGGTAATATCAGAAATTGGAAGAACTGCAAAAAAGACCCAGTTCCTACTAAAAATACAGAGGGAAACTCTGTTTGGATATAGTAAAATAATGCAGGGACATATTTCAATATTGAGAACAAACTTCTAATTCTGCAGGAAGGTTCTGCTGAAACAATAACACCTGACAGAAAAGGTCAGAGAGTTAATGAAATAAGGCCTCAGGATGGAAATAATAAATACAGAGTTTTATACCTCATTATGCAGTTTTGTACAATAAGGTACTTTGTAGTGTCATAATCACTCCTCCTACATAAAAAAGTCATAAGCCATCAATCTGGCAGATTGTGATTTATTTTGAGAGTATTCAGATGTCAGCTGCATAAGCGTTCTGGGAAATGTAGTGTAAAACATCCCTCAGCTAAAGTATTAATGCTGAGGTGAAAGTAATGGAAGTCATTCTGAAAAGGTGAGTAATTGCCATGAAGAGGAAGAAGATTTGCACAATAATCTTTAATCACTGCAGTTACTTATATTTGCATTCTAAAAGGCTTCACACAAAAAACTGGGCTGAAACATGTAACTCTTATCAATTAGCATTTCCACAAGTTCACTCTTTCTCCTCAACTATTATGACATGAGAATGACAAACAGGAGAATACATCTGCTGCCTGCCTCTGTCAATGCACCGCTCCTGCAATTAGGTTCTAACCTCACAAGGTATTCATCACAAAGAGAATATATCTCAATACAAAGAATTTACTCCCTCCCTCTGCTAAAATGCTCATTTTAACTGGAGAGAAATACTGGCAATGCAAATAGAGGGTAACAAACACAAGCAGTAAGAAAAGATTAGTTGCGTTGATGTCATGCATTGTACTAGACACAGGTGATGTCACAGATTCCCCCCCACCCCCCAGTCAGACTCCTTAGAATCAATTTATCTTACTGGGGCAGTTTTTAACAGCTGAGCTATTTGAAATCCTTAGTTAAGTTGATCTACTTACATCCAAGTCTTTTTCTATTCTGGGCACCCACATTTTATGACTCTATAGGCTACAGATTTTCAAATTGTCAAAAAGTAACTGCTTGACAATGGCTTTCTTTTTTTGGATGGGTGAGAGACCAGTTATTTTACTAATTTTACTGTAAAGCACTTTGCAAAAACACAAAAGGCAGTTGAAAGATGTTAAATGAAACTCTGTAATATAAACTTCCATCTTGACATTTCAGAAAAGGGTAAATTTAAAAAAAGCAGCAACCACCTCCACCAACTACTCTCTACAAATCTACCCTTTTGAAAGATTTATGATAACTCTAGTGTTTTATGTGAGGACACCAGAACATCTTGAAGGCATCAGCATCAGAAGCACTGTAACACTGGAAAAGAGCCTACAACAGAGCCTGGCCACTTGATACAGTGATCAGATTTAATCACTGCAGTTATTGGAGCCTTGAACCAGTTGCTTTCCATAACCATGCATTACTACCTTCTTAGCAGTTTACTTCAGATCAGCTTCTATAAAATAATTTCCAGTCATCTCTGGTTTCAGCATTCCTTTCAAAGGGATGCTTTCCTCCCATGGGTCCCAGGAACAGAGATGATCCCAGGCAAGGGGCAAAATGAAGTATTACCTGTATTCAATGTGTGAGATAACAGCACACCCACTATTGTCTTAGAGGTAAACATTACTAAACACAGCTACTTACAGAAATAAAGCCTTTCAAAAAGTGGAAATGGGATATTATTAGTCTAAAATAAGAATGCAGTTCCTCTTCCCCTCTAGTTTTTGCCAGGTGGGGAAAAAGACTACAAAGGACACTGAGGAAAGCTGCATAAGAGACTTACATTATTAGATTACCCCCTTTATAGCAGCCATTTCGATTGACAAGATGATTATATTTCCATTGAGTCACCCCTGTCTCTGATACAATTTTTTGTTCTCTGCAAATACACCTTTTCCCTGTCGGCCAAAGGCAGCCTGCTGCAGTTTTATCTTTATTCCCATGTCCTACAATGCCCGACAATGGAGTTCTGAGACAATATTGTTTACAACATCTCACATAGTGCAGATAATGATGAGTTTGCATGAGTCTGCATTGTTAATATCTATCCATTTATTCAACTACACACCAAAACCAGTAGGGTACACTAAAGATCCAACTGAGTCTACAACAAGAATGTTGTTCTACCTCCCCTAGAAGGAACATCTACTGCTGTGAACAATTCAAAGCCTTTAAATGCCATCAGCACGCAAGAAAATGGAAAATTATATATCGATGTATACCACAGACTCAAGTGCATTTTCCAGCGGCTAAAATGAATTACTCTCACATGCACGACAGAACATTTGAAACAAATAATGCAATGCAAAGGCCTGATTAAAACCATATCCACTGAGCGCAGTATACAGCATGGAACGAGCCCCTAACACTAGAACATCAAATGTGTCATTTTGGGGGAAGCATTGTGGCCAATTACCATAATTTCCTAATAATAGTAATAAAGCTTAAGCTGTTCAGCAACCACAGCATTTTCCGTAGCACCATAATGAATTATCCTGTTACTATCTTATTAGATGTTTGCTGTTATTTCTTGCTAGCAGCTAGAATCATCTTTCAGCTGTCACTGTGGTATTGCATACTAAAGGTGAATCTACTTACTGCAAACAACATTCACTTGCCATATTATTGGGCTTCAACACAAGCTGAACTATCCTTGTCCATGAGGTATAAGAAATATTGTACAGTTGTGTCTCATTTAACCTCATCATATACATAATAGACTGGCTCTTGACTACCTTCAGATGCTGTGTAACCTGTAGCTTTAATTATTTTTTTTTTTTAAATCAGGAGGATGACTTTCTAGTAACTCAGAATGCTTAACAGTTTTTCAGCCTTGGGGCTGCTTTTTTAAAAAAAAAAATAAATTAAATCATTTAACATTTTGTTGTGTGTTGTGCAGAAGAATTTGGAAGAATACCCAAGCTAACACTATGCCTCCAGTTCCAGAACTGTATTAACACAGTCCTGTATGAACACATTAACTCTGTGTTGCCATAGCTATACTATTCTTCAAACCTGCACACGGATCTACAAATGTACACTAAGGAACCACATTGCCAAAGGTTGCACTGTCAAAGGCATAACACAAATTATCAGATCTTCCAAACCCTGGAATAAAAATAATACTTGGGATTACCCTAAAAACTTTGCTTTTTTGAGGTTTCTAGGTAAAGCAGAACATTTTCTGAATCTATCCAACTTCATGCTGTGCAGGAAACTGAGCAGTTCTAAGAGAGCACTAGACAAAAACATTGTATGATATCAAAGACAAGTAAGTAAGTCGTTTGCAGGGCATGAGCAGTGAAGAGTTTTAAAATCTATACAAGCTGTTGATTCTCGGTCCATTGATCGAAGATCTGCCGATGTAAGAAACATTTCAAAGCAATCTCTTGCTTCAGTTTAGATGAACAATTATGTTTCAACCATACAAATTAACTAAGAAGAAGTGTAATATAACCCATTTTCTATGCAAACCTTAGCAGCAGAGTCCAACTCTGACCCCACTTGCACACTTTACAGTGGAACTATCCTGACTCTTCCACCCAAAGGAAGTGACTTCATATATACTATAGAAATTAATGCAGCAGGCTATAGAAACACTGGGATTGAACCAAGCATAATGAAAACAAGGAGCCTGGAACAGAACTCACCAAGGAGACTGTCGTGGTTTTGGTTTCAGCCCATCTCGTAACAAAGCACCATGAAGCTGCTCACTCACCACCCACCCCCGCGCCTGGCCACAGTGGGATGAGGAGAAAATCCAAAGGCAGGCTTGTGGGTCGAGCCAAGGACTGGGAGGGATCACTCCTCACTTATGGTCACGGGCAAAAGACAGGCTCAACTTGGGGAAGAAACAAAATCAGTTTAATTTACTACAAATCAAATCAAAAACAAGGATATTAGGAAGGGAAACCAAACATCAGAACACCTCCATCCCCACCCCTCCCACCTTCCTGGCTCAGCTCCATTCCCGGTTCTCTCCCTCCTCCTCTCCCCTGGCGGCACAGGGGAACAGGGGATGGGGGTTTTGGGTCAGCTCGCCACACCTTGTCTCTGCCGCTCCTTTCCTCAGGGGGAGGATTCCTCACTCGTCCCCTGCTCCACCGTGGGGTCCCTCCCACGGGAGACAGTCCTTCACCAACTTCTNCACACACTGCTCCAGTGCAGCCTTTCTCATGGAGTCACGGCCATCTTTGGGAGCCTCCGCTCCACCATGGACCTCCCTGGGCTGCAGGGGGACAGCCTGCCGTCTCACCACGGGCTGCAGGGCCATCAGCCTCCTCAGGCGCCCCTCCTCCCCCTCCTTCTTCTTCACTGACCTTGGTATCTGCAGAGGTGTTCCTCTCACGTTTCCCAACCCCCACACTGCCGGTTCCCCTTCTTAAATCTGTTCTCCCAGAGGCGCTACCACCGTCACTGATGGGCTCGGCCTGGGCCATAGGTGGGTCTGACTTGGAGCCGGGGGAGCTTCTAGCAGCTTCTCACAGGAGCCACCTCTGCAGCCCCCTCCCCCACTACCAAAGAAAACTGCTCCACACAAACACATAACAGAGACAGGAACTGCGAGATGGCAGCTGGACTGCTACTGAGAAAACATTATTCAAGACAAAATGTGCAGAAGCCCAAAGGTCAACAATGAGTATGAACTAGAACTGCACACTCAGTAACTAGCTCTTCAAAGAGTGACTCTAGCACAGTGATAAACAAGCACATATCAAATGAATCCTGACCTACAAACTAAGATTGCTAATCAGTATAACCACATGAGAAGAGCAGTTACGTGGAAAGGATATATGTGTGACTACACCTAGATTTACTGCCGCTGTTTCAAGATACATTGGCTGGAAGGCGGAAAAGGGAAAGGACATGAACTTCACTTTGCTCAGATAACCCAGCAAAAGCAGCCCAGCAGTTCAGTTACTTTTAGAATTCTTTCCAATCGTCAACCTTCACTTCTTAGAAAAAAAAAAAAATAGGGGGTTTTGAGAGAGAACTTACAAAATTACGTTTCTCACAGTAACCTGATTAGGAACCATTACAAGGAGATGCATTTTACCATTACATTACATGACTGCAGGTGCTTCAACACAAGAACAGTGCTTCCTACGTAACGCTGGAAAGACAGAGAAAGAAATTTTCCTATGAGCATAGGAATATACCTTCTTATACAGGCAATGAGGGAAATGTGAATACAAATAGCAAAATACGTACTGACAGAACTTTAGACTTTTTAATTAAAATGTACGCTCACATGTTTAACTATGCTTATCATGTAAGTCCTGCTGGGATCAAACCCTTTTCTGCAGGTAAGCTTCTGTCAATATTCTCACTGAAAAAAATATGGGACTACAGACGAAACAGGTGGTGATTTTATTCCCAAAAAGCCAAACTAGATGTATGCACAGATACTCAAATTGAGATTTTGTAATAGAAAGTACCTTTCAAGTCACTGGTTAAAATCCAGTCAAAGAAATTCAACATAGCCCTCTGTCATTATCAGTAAGATATGTTACCTTATAGTTAGTTCAAGGCAGCAGGATAAGATCAGCCACATAACTGAAAAGCAGGTAACACAGATATAAACTGCTTGCATGTCAAAACCTACTTCTCCCCACAGTTAACTGAAGATTGTAATGGAACTGCCGGTTTATGCTACTGCAGGATGGAATTTCTGTATGATGATGCTAACTTGCTGCATCATCTTTCGTATCTCTAGAAGCAGCAAAGCTGTAAAGGACATGACTGCTGAGCTACTTGCATATGTCTGGAGGTGACATTCCCAGGGTGAAGTTGCCGATGAACCTTAGCTGCCACCCACACTGCATCATTCTTAATCTACTTGGAATATCTCTGCCTAAAGGAAGCATTTTCCACAGCCTTAAATTCACTTACAATGCAAACTAGGAAAAGCATCGCTTGTAATACCAACAGGAGGTTTTTTTACACCCAATGAATATGATGAACAAATTTCAGTGCACATTACAAAATTCCTTTCTGTTTAAACTAATTCATTAAACTCCCTTACGTGCTAACATTCTTAAGACTAAATGATTAGTATGCAATTTCTTCTACTGAATCAGTAAGCCACCACAGAAGTGGTGGCTAAACATTTTCAAAACAGGACCCTCTCTTTCCCCACTCCCTATTTTACACCCTGAAAATTCTACTAGCCGAGACAAATCTCACATGCCTGTGTGACTTCTCTTGCTGCCTGTCACAAAGTTATGGAGAGTAATGTGAAAGTAAGCATTAGTGAAAGCGTCAGGGAAAAGTGCTGGTTTATGACTTACGTCCTTTACAGAATAGATGGCTAGAAAGTTCACTAAGTCCCTGCTGCCAGATTTCAGCTACCAGACACATTAAATTCATGCTTCAGTTCACATTTTCCTTACAAGTGGCTGAAACCTGTTCCATAACCTGTCCAATTCTGCTAGTAGTAAGCAGATGCTACCAGGGTGCCATATTCTGTATAAGCTTTGCTGGTTTACAAGTTTATATTATTCTGGAATCTTCTCTCAGTTGCTTTAATCCACTGGGCAGCTACTGTTGTTTTCATCAAGGACATCAGGAATTGCCCCACACCTTTACAAGATATGCAGTTCCATACTTGCAGGAAGAGATCAAACAAGATTTATTGTAGTCTCTATGTGGCCAGACCATTTGCCTGACACTGAAGAAGCTAAAAAAGGTCCAGGCAGCTCCCAGCAGCAGACCTGCCAAATATTAAGCAGATAAATGAACAAGGGACATCCCCCAATCACCTCTATGAATACCACTTGGATTAAGACAA
This sequence comes from Pandion haliaetus, assembly GCA_013401275.1. NCBI lineage: Eukaryota > Metazoa > Chordata > Aves > Accipitriformes > Pandionidae > Pandion > Pandion haliaetus. Next base: position 7,590 of record VYZV01012073.1, on the reverse strand, counting down.
GACAGAGGCAGTATCTGATGTAAAGAAGTGTGGGAAGAAACACGTAAAGAAGCAAATGCAATAGGAAAAAAAATTAAGGAAGAGGTAGAGGCTGAAGCCTGAAGTACAGAACTTTTTTCCACCTTCAGCTGCAACACTTGTGTGTGCCATTACGTGTGGTGAGCTTTTTCTTGCAGTCTCCTGCTGCAGTTTCCAAGGAGGAGCTGCAAAGATTACCATTTGTTGGCTACATTTGTTGTACCAGCCTTACATTGCATTTCCTGAACCCTCAACAGTGGTCCATAGCACAGGAGACTGGTATCGTCAGTAACACAAATCACAGAAGGGCTGGTCCAAAGCTCAACTACTGCTCAGTAAATTGCTCATGGGTAAACTTTGCATTGAGAGACATCCTGGAAATAAAAGAAATTCACCTCTCTAAGGATTACAACAAGACAATGGGTTCCATGGGCCATCCACTTTGACTTTCTGCTTCCTCCCAAACCCCATTTCTCTTTTGGGACTCGTCTCATGGCAAGGTCTTTGTTCTACCTTGGTGCAAGAAAGTTTGTGGACTCAAAGGCCTTAGATTTATCTCACCTGCCTCTATCCACTTTAGCAAGTTACCTAGGGTAGGAATCCTGTTACTACAGGCTTTCACTACCTTCACAGAAATAAAGAGGTACATGGGCGAAGCCAATGTGGGGAAGCATTAATTTTGCTCTAAGACAGCAGACAGCTGCTCCCCACTTTAAGTCTTGGCCTGCTACACGGGAAACATTGGAAGCAACCAGTGCCTAGAAGCTATCAGTTATTGCCTACCCTATACCCCCTTAGTAGTAAAGAAGTTCTTTGCTTCCTCATACAAACACCTTTACAAGAAATACATACAGAAGAAGCAGAAAGCAGAGAGCAGGTAAACATATGCAAGACAGAATCATTCAATGAAAGTGGATTACAAGGACACTCAGACTACCAGCTATTTTGGTACCTTAAGAAGCAACATAATGGTAGAAAAAATGAATGCTTAACTGCAGGTGACCTTGCACAGATGCCAGCTGCTGCCTATGTGAAAAAAAGAGTGAACTGTCATGGGCCATTCTCTATGAACAAGACTTTGTGCACAAGTTAGTGTGTGTTATTTTATATATCACATTGAAATGAGAAAAGGAAATTAAATGAATGAGATTGCTCTACACAGAAGCTGCCTGGAATGCCAAATGCACAACAAGGTTAGTAAAAGGTGGTGGGTGCTTCCATAAGGCTAGAAAAAGATCAGTAAAAGGAGTAAAATGAGCAAATGCCCTGTCTGAAATTTGCTGCAATGATGTGACATAGGCCTTGGGGGGCAGGGGAAGGGAGGGACAGGGAGAGACATCCAGTGTCTTAATATTGTCTCTGGGTCTTGAGAAAACTTTCCAAAAAAACAGTCCTTGGAAAAAGATTCAAGTTGCAGATTTAAAGGAGTCAGCAAATTATTCACAGCTAGAAAATGTATTATGATTACCTGGAGTTATAAATAAAGTTTTCACACACAGATACACACATACTCTCAACCTAGGTAACTATATCTACACTATGAGAACATATATCTAATGAAAGCTCTGCAAAAATTATTAATGGAGGACAAAAGCGGTAAATCAACTTCCATTATTCTTATCTCAAAGAAAACACTTCTTCAGAGAAGAACCTCAGAGGAACAAGTAGCTGCTACAACAGTCAAACAGCGTGCATTATTTTCAGTTGGATCAAGCAGTCACAAATTTGGGGCAGTCTATTAATGTCTGAGAATTAGTTTCTATACAAATTCTGGCAAAAAAAAGCAAGAGTCAAGGCTAGTTTTATGCTAATACCCAAGTATTAGTTGTAAACAGGTGTTGTGGCTTTGGTTTCAGCTCAGCCGGTAACAAAGCACCACAAAGCCACTCACTCACCCCCCCACCCCCCGTGCCTGGCCACGTTGGGATGAGGAGAAAATCCAAAGGCAGGCTTGTGGGTCGAGACTAGGATTGGGAGGGATCACTCCCCACTTATGGTCACGGGCAAAAGACAGGCTCAACTTGGGGAAGAAACAAAATCCATTTCATTGACTACAAATCAAATCAAAAACAAAACACAAGGGTATTAGGAAGGGAAACCAAACATCAGAACAACCTCCCTCCACCCCTCCCACCTTCCCGGCTCAGCTCCATTCCCGGTGCTTTCTACCTCCTCACCCCGGCGGCGCAAGAGAACNAACTTCCCTGGCGCGGGTCCTTTCCGCGGGCTGCTCTCCAGTCACACACTGCTCCAGTGCAGCCTTTCTCATGGAGTCACGGCCATCTTCGGGAGCCTCCGCTCCACCATGGACCTCCCTGGGCTGCAGGGGGACAGCCTGCTGTCTCACCATGGGCTACAGGGCCATCAACCTCCTCAGGCGCCCCTCCTCCCCCTCCTTCTTCTTCACTGACCTTGGTATCTGCAGAGGTGTTCCTCTCACGTTTCCCAACCCCCACACTGCCGGTTCCCCTTCTTAAATCTGTTCTCCCAGAGGCGCTACCACCGTCACTGATGGGCTCGGCCTGGGCCAGAGGCAGGTCCGAACCTTTGGATCCGGGGGAGCTTCTAGCAGCTTCTCACAGGAGCCACCTCTGCAGCCCCCTCCCCTGCTACCAAAGAAAAGCGCGCCACACAAACCCATAACAATAGGTCATTTGCTTAAATCAGATTTTTAATAGTCAAGGCAAAACTATCAACACAAATCAGAAAACTTAAATCTTACTCCTCTTACTGAATGTAATTCTGCCCCGGTTTCACTGCTAGATAATTTATTTCAACTCCATAGAGATACGAGATCATAAAGGATATCTACATTGGAAATTGAATTAGTAGGAATAAACATAAAGAGCTCAGATAAAGCACCAACCAAAACTTTTTTAATAAATCCTGGAATAAATGTCCCATGCAACACAAATATGGATGTGCAGTCTGACTTGCAGATGGGCCTCTCTTTGGACTTTAGAATTTGCAGATATTTTCCTCTTTGCACTGAAGTATTACAGTACACAATTTGCACAGAATTACTGCAGGTGCAAAACGAGGGACCAACGCACAGCAGAAGAGTCTCAGAGAGTGCTCTGTGACAGTAAATTAAAATTCCACAGGTCAGTGTATTTAGTAACTTAAATGGAAGGCCCCTAGTACATTAGGCATCACACTGTACTTGCAAACAATCATTGTGGGGAGATGCCAGAAAAAAAAAAAATCTTCTGTCTCTCAAAACCGATAAGCTTTGTGGCACTGGGATTTTTCCAGTTTTGTTTGCTTGCTAAAGAGAATGAGGCAATGTATGAATGTACTCATCAGTAATTGATCAATTTTTTAATTCAAGTTTTTGAGAAAGAACCCACTGTTGCAGGCTGGCTTTTAATGGAATAGAGCTGCATAAAACAATGCAAACATTTTCATACACAGTTCAACAACAGACAGGTTAACTAGCACCTCAGTTCTAAAGAGTATCCTAAACCAACCCACACGTAGAGGTCTCTAGCTGCATAAAACTGGAGTCCAATACTTGAGCTTTGATCCTTCAGGAATACTGAGTAAAATTGGGCAAGAATCCTTGTGCTCCACAAATTCCTATGCAGATACAAAAATCAGTGAAAATTGAAGGCCAAAATAACTGCCTTCTGCTCAGGCTTTGTATATATCAAAGTCTGTTTACATAAATTTCTTTTGGGAAACTAACTACTACTATGTCATGCCCCCTCAATCCCACACCTTGCTAGATTTGTTATACTAGCCTAACCTCAAGCTTCACTTCCAGCAGTCTCAAAGAGGTCACATGCCTAATTTACAATTAGCTGAACCAATCATTTCACATCTGATGAGGCTTTATTCTGCAAAGTGTTGCAAATCTTTAATTGGGCTTGGGACTTTGAAAATATGTATATAATTGATTTCTTCAGGATACCCTGGAAGGAGAAGTGAAGCAGAAAATGAATTGTTAACACTAGAATATCAACTGCTTAAGACACAACAGGAGGTTGGATTCAGACCTAAATCTGCTAGTCCCAGAACAAAACACAAATCATGTTCAGTAACTTAATAGGTTGTCCCTGCACGTACATTTGTGCCATCAGGTTCTTTTAAGAATGTATATGAGCTGTAAAACTGAAATGCTGAGATTAAAAGAAATGAGCAGCTGTCAATTACTTCTACTACTTCCTAAAGACAGTGTATTTCCAATTCAGTCTTCACCATATGTCCTACAATATGTGAAAGCAGATGCAAAACTTGAAACAAAAAAAATTTAGTAATTGTATTATTCCATTACTTATTCATTAAATGTCTTTTCAGGATAGCATAACATTAGCATTACAAAGTTCTATCTTTCCTCACACAAAAATATTCCACTCCTACAAATCTACTCTACAATAGGGTTAAAACTGAAATTTTAAGATCCTTATATGCATGTGTAAAAATTAGAAGACATGGCGGATGTGTGGTATAATTACTATGATGGTTTGGTTTTTTCCTCAAAAACATTCTTTTACTTATTATATCATAAAGGTAGCAAACTTGAAATAGAATTATTTAGTTTCAGAGTACCTTACCTCTCTTTTAAGGTTTTTGTTAAACGTTTTCACTAGGTACATACAGACACCTCTCTTTGCACATTTCTAACAGAAAAAAAAAATATGGGAAAGTTGTAAATCAAGGTGTTATAAAATATATAACAATGAACAAAGAACCACTGATAATCACAAATAAGAATACTGATTTTATTCATTATTTCCAGACTTTTCTGAACATCGAGAGTTCTTTTCCAGCATATTTGTAAAAATGTATTTTTTAATCTCAGGTACAGAAGAAATGATGATACGGAAACTCGGATAAGCTAAGCATTTGCCTTAGCTTGAGGGGTTTGGTGGTGGTGGTTTTTTGTTTAATAGTTAAATACTTTCAATCCCTGCAGACTAAACTGATCTATGGTATTTCAGTGAATAAACTGGACACTACCTAGCTATTACACGTTCATCTCTACCTCACTTTTTTTTTTTTTTATAAGATTTCCTCAAGACAGCTGAATTTAACTTTGTGCATGACTGATTCAGGAGAGGAAAAATTATTAACATGCATTCCAAGTGATCTGTACGCAGAACAAAAGTAATTCTACCTACTAATATATGATCAGTATCTGTAAGTGCATTTCCCTTCGAAAGGTTCATCTCTCTTCAAAAGGAGATAAACAACTTTAACATAGAAAGAATAACTCCCATTTTAGTCTTCTTCGGTGTGTTTAAAAGCCCTACAGTTCTCAACCTCATTATAAACACTTCTACAACTGAAGTAGCATTAATACAAAGTAGCATTTACTCCTTTTTCACAGACATTTCAAAAGGGACAGCATGAGAAAGACTCCTAAATGGTTTAAAATTTGAAGTAAGAACAGAGTAAGTAATGTTTTGACATTCAGTACAATAAATCTTTCCTCACCACACACAACTCAACTAGTTATCTTTTTTGCCATCATTTCCCATTCTGATTTACGGTTGAAACAAGAGACAGGAAACAATGACAGAATTTAACTTTTCATAATACTGTCCTTCCAACCCACTACATGCAAGCAGAGATTAAAGCCCGGCGCTTGTTCTCATTTTAATTTATCAAAATTCTGTTTTATCTTTGCAGTTTCTAATGCAGTTATATTTGAGCTCAAATTCAGTTACAACAACTTAGTGAGTCTCAGAGTATCAGCATACCAGACAGGCAGGAGCGCAAATGATTTTACCTAAATCTCCTTCTATTTGTTTGAATGTGTTGGAACACCTGGTAAATACAGGGTAGGCTACTACATTACTGTTGCTGGATGGTAACTCATTAAGATACAACTTGATCACTTGTGTAGATTCTTAATCTGAAACAGTATTAATCCATTTCAGCTCATGGTATCCTTATACTATACATACATTCTTGTTGAGTACTGAATCGCTAGCATCAGATAGCCATGTAGCTGAATACGCACAAAAAAGCAAGCACATGGCAATGAGAAGTTGCAACGAAATCAAGACCATACCTAAATATGTAATGGATGAATGTAAATCAGAACATGCCTGCTAAATAGGGAGAGAGAGGCCAGGTGGG
>VYZV01012069.1:344-17791 GCA_013401275.1 Pandion haliaetus | reverse complement strand
AAAAACATTGTTATTCTGGAATACATGGTATTCATAGACACCAGTATCTTGCTACCCAAAACTTCCTGTTATATTCCTGCAGTATCCTAAGCACTAGTAAATCACGTCCATACCACCTCCACTGAGACTTAAAGTGAACTAAAATAGAATCTCAGAAAAAGCCAGATAAAACCTGATGAGCACTGAGATCACAAGCTTCCTTTCCAGACCAGCTTTACATACACATACTACTTANACAGAAATGTGTTAGACAGAGTGGGACCTGAGCATCATCATAATACTTATATGACTGAAGGTACTATCTTAACACAAAATATTTTACAGCTTTTCTATACAAATTTCTCATTAAAAGACTCCAAACCCAGGACAATTCTACTCTTATTCTATGAAGTAATCAACGCAGCTACATTTTCCTCTTTAATAATAAGCAAATCAAATGCCTTTAAACAATTTCATTTTTAAAAATAAATTTACTAAAAGACTGACAAACCAAAATTTATCTAATTATGGAAAACTCCATAAATATGTAATAGGGAATTTCATTTTTCCCTTCAAGTAATTTTAACAAAGAACTGCACACACTGTGTAAGTCTCCTGATAAACAGGGTATACTGCCACTACGTTTCTTCCTCTATCTAGTCTGCTGCACACTAGTAACAGTTAAGTTGTACTGCTTATTTCTTGTACTATTACTAGTAGCAGTAGTAATGACAATGAAATCCATGTTAATACAGTTTGCTTTGCTCTAGGACCTCTAAGGAGGCCCCACCTTTCTCCACTTTTAAATTCTAAAGTTGAGAGACTTCTTTTCTAAAAAACAAACTTAAAGTACATGATCAGATTTACATTAAACGCCACTAAAAGCATTGCAATCACAGTTATGCTTTGGTTTAAGAGAACTTGTAATACTTTAAATACAAAGCATATGATATCTTCAAAAAATAACAAAAGAATTAGTGCTTTGAAAGGCTAATGACATAACAGCATATGGATGAAGAACAAAAATAAGAAGTTTATGCATTTAGATGTAAGTTTACTTCTTTTTAATGCTTTCAAGTAGATTTTCACAGACTTCTGTTCATCTTCAAGCAGATTGCAATTTAGATCCCCATCCTGCAAGCACTTATGCACATGTGTAACTTTAAACACGTTTACTCCCACTAAAGTCTGATTTTAATCACAAGTAGTTATACACCAGGCTTAAGTATTGGCAGGATCCTGCCATAATCAGCAGTTACTAAAGAGTCATATAATCTAAACAGCCAAATTAGTGAGTTTAAAAAAAGAAAAAAGGTAAAAAACATCTATTAACATGAAGAAAGGTGACAGTATTCCCAGGAAAGCTCTGTGTATGGTATGGAAGGGACTGAAGAGGAAGCTGCAGTGGTACTCATATACCAGGAACAGCCCAAAGATTTGGAAATTTATATGTATTTTACTGTTCATTATTTGATTGGGACTGATAATGATTCATTTTAGTAGCTACATATTTCTATCCAATTCCACAGTACCAATAATCCTAAATATATATTAATATACTGTAAATTCTATATTTTACCCAGACCCTAGAGGAAGTAGTTAAGGGAACACCTCAGTTAATACTTTCTAAAGCAGCTGTAGAAAAAATCCTGAAACATACCAATCATATGTGCTTTAAAAACTGAATAACATACAAAGACTTAAGGGGTTTTTAAGTTTAATTTTTTTTTAAACTAACTGCATAATTTAAAGCATATGGCTATTTTCTTTGAACATCCATGGCACACATTTTGCTTTATCCATGAGGTTCTACTCTGCTAATTTATGAAGTATAATCCCAAAATTCCCCAAAAACATGGGACACAATTCCACAGTTGCCTCCTCACAGCGTAACACTTGTGATTCTTATTTTGGAGTAAATACTTTTTATGGTTCCTGCCCTCCAAGTGGACAAGAATAGTTTAATTAAAAAAACTTGAAGGGCTCTACATCTGTATGAGTAGGTTTGAGAGCTGAAAGCTTATCAGCTACTGCTTCACTGGTCTTCCTATTGCAACCAAATGATTTAACTTTCAAATCAAGCAGGTGTACAGCATTTTCTTGACCTAAAAAACCAGCAGCTTGTCAGGCTTTGTCAGACCCTTTACAATAATTACTTCCACAGCCCACGTTTTGTTTGATGGTTTAGATAATTAACTTCTTTACACATCAAAGTTGCATCATCTGTATGTTCTATTTCCTTTCTTCCGGACATTAAAAAAAAAGCCATTCAAAAGCAGAAGCACTCTCAAATCAATTTTCTTCAACAAGTACAGCTACCATGGAACTGAAAAGCCTACTGTAATCTTCAGTGGGTCAATATACTGTATTTGTTTCAGCTCCAAACTGAAATGCAGATGTTTACCATATTCTACAAAATGAATTCAGATGTTCAGATTAGGTCACAGATTATTTCAACATGCTGTATTTTAATCATGAACTCTAGCAAGGAGAAGATAACTTCTGATTAACACTATTTGGACTACGAACTCTGAGTTCCCATCCAAATAGGTCCAGCTTTTACAAATTCTTTTCCTATAAGTAAAATATTGCCATCCAATGTTTAATAAAAAAATATATATATTAAAAGGTATATATAAATAATCATAGAATGGTTTGGATTGGAAAGGACTTTTAAAGACCATCTAGTTCCAAGCCCCCTGCCATGGGCAGGGACACCTTCCACTAGACCAGGTTGCTCAAAGCCCCATCCAACCTGGCCTTGAACACTTCCAGGGATGGGCCATCCACAACTTCTCTGGGAAACCTGTTCCAGTGTCTCACCACTCTCACAGTGAAGAACTTCTTCCTTATGTCTAATCTAAATCTGACCTCTTTCAGTCTAAAGCCATTGTCCCTCGTCCTATCAGTACATGCCCTTGCAAAATGTCCCTTTCCATCTTTCCTGCAGGACCCCTTTAGGTACTGGAAGGCTGCTGTAAGGTCTGCCCAGAGCCTTCTCTTCTCCAGGCTGAACAACCTCAATTCTCTCAGCCTGTTCTCACTGGGGAGGTGCTCCAGCCCCCTGATCATCATATAAACAAATATATATATGTATATAAAAAATATACAGTATAAATATATATTATATATAACATGTTATATATAGAAGTTACCTATATTGTTCATAATACATTTAAAAGCATCTACTGTAATCTCAATGCCTTTTACACTAAAGAGCCACAACAGAAAATAGTACTTGTTCCATATAAATCAGCAGAACAAGACAGTTCTCAGTTGAGGGAAACAAATTCCAAGTAATTTCTCATCAAGTTTAGGCCCATCCTTCTCACGAGGTAAGATACCTGGGCAGACTTTCATTTCATAGTGATCCTTCATATCCATATCCACTCTGAAATTACCAAGCAATACTAACTCACACTGATGTTTGTACAATCAACAAGCGATCTGTATAACCCATCTATTTATTCAAGACCCAGCTGTGAGAGTATAAGAATTGAAATGCTACTGCTCCTAAAACCTGAATATACAGGCTACACATTTATCCCGTAACTGTAGAGCACCAAATCTCTAAGCCATTTCCTATCATTTGAGACATACATATAATGTCTTAAAATACACACACACACACACACACACAGAGTCAACAACTCCATCTTTTGAAATACTACTCAAATACCCTCACCAACCACCACTGCTAAGGTGTCACATGAGGATCTAAAAGAAAGGTGCATCCAGTCAGTACAGAACAGTCCTCCAATACATCTATCCGTTCAATAGTTGATCTAAACTCATTCAGGAAGAGCAAACATTACTATTACCTACAGCTTTCACTTCACAAAAACAAGAACAAAATCAAACCGAAAACCACCACAACACACCAAAGTCTAAAACTGGGTCAATTTAAACCAAAAGTGGATTCTCACAGATTTTATCTGATGCCTCTGTTATAGGCTACAGAAGTTGTGGAATTAGCAAAAAAAAGTGTCCCTGCATTAACTTTTCGTTAAATAACACATTACTATGATGACTTAAATCATCAAACATGTATCTAATGTGGTTACTGCATCAGTCCTCTTTTCTGGCCTTTCATAAAAACATATTGCGTATAACCTGAAACCATGCAAAAATTTGAAGAGTGACATATTTTCATTTATATAAACCCAAACAAAACAGGAAGGAAATAAAAGCCAAGATGACTATGGATTAACACAAAATTAAAATTAATGCTTTTGTTTTCACACCCCCTACTTCAGAGTAATTAGATTAACTACTCTGTTACCACTGAGTATTTTACTGCATGCATGACCTCACCAGCAGACGAGAGAGTGTAAGATAACAGCCTTCTAGGACTGGAGATGCAAGAATTTAATTAACTACAGGAAATATGGATTTTTGTTAGTGTACTTCTTTAAAAAAAAAAAAAAAAAACACCACAACTGTAAACCCTATTGAACACATGCAAGATTGACTTTCTAAGTGTATGCTCAAAATTATATATAAAAAAGTTAAAAACCCAATAACCCGTAACCAAATACTGGAGTACATACATTGTTTTGCTGATCACCCACTCTCCCAGTAGTGTGGAATAACTGAAAATAAAAACGCTAAGTATTGAGTCCTTAAGCTCTCCTGAGCTGTTCCAAGCGGGCTGGAACTAGAAACACTCTAAAGGGTCTCAGATAAGCACAATGCACAGATGACCAAGATATTACAACAAATAAATGATTCAAAGTGTATCATGAAATTCTTTCATCATCCTCTAACCTGTTCAGGTGCAAAAAAACCAGCTTTTGTGTAACAATTAAGAAATGGCTTTGCTTATAGGCTACAAGATGAATAACTTCCATATTCCCTAAACATGGCCTCTTAAAAGCCAAACAGATAAAGCAGAGGCACAAACTTTCAAGGAACAGCCAGACTGAATCCAGGATTAGAAGCAATCTGTGGGCAGGCAGTGACACATCTGCATCAGGTCTGCACACAATAATATTGTTCAAAGCTAGGGATGCAATCTCAGCTTTCTTTCATTTTTTAATTAATTAACAAAGTATCACAAAGTGGCATGCATGCACTATTCATGCTAAGGATAACACATTACATCTGCTACTGCTGCTTCCATTTATTACCGATAGACTAGATGCTTATGATAGTTTTATTTTAAAGTGAATACCAGAAAGAAATATTCATCTTAGAGCTGTCAATGCACAGCCCAGCTTTCACCACCCAGACAAATAAGCATCTCATCTGTAACCATGACACTCTTGGAATGAAACAGGCTTGGAATACAACTGAACATCATTTTCCCCTTTCCATTTATAAGGCAACTCAGTCATTCATTCCCATTTAGAAGTTACAGAAGAAATATGCCTGTCTGATAACAAAGGGTAAAACAAATTTTCAAATACACATAGGCATAGGTTTTGGTCCAAAGAATAAAATGCGTCTTACTGATTTTATCTTTAAAACTGTGCTGTTCGACATCCCTGGAGATAAAATAATCCTTAATGTTCCATTTCTACATCTCATAATAAAGTATCTTTGTGCATTAATTTTACCCAAGACCTTAAATGAAAGCAGTAAACAAGAACAATTCTCTCTCACTGACTTTGCAGGGAAGGAAAAGTCACTAACCAACTACAGACTTAAAGCATAACCTTCTGACTATTCTGCTTAACCACCACTGTATTTTACTTGAAATGACTCTGCACGTCCTCATATTTTAAGCTATTATTTGTCCATCCATGAGTTAGACATGACAAGCCTCTTCTGAAACAGACCACAAAATGGTCAGGACTACTGAAAGAATATTAATACACAGATGTGACTATTTTATTTGAGACTGAGAAACATACAGCATAATCTTACATGAGAGGTATGCCTCCACATCTGGAGATGTTTACAAACACTTCCCTCAGAGTTTCTATACTCAAGTCTAATCAGAGTTCTGTCCTTGTTCAGAAGTGATTTATTTATTGTTAACCAAAAAAGTAGGGAAAATTAATCTAATGTATGTGCCCACCTCCCTCTGATCTGAACATGCAGCACTTTTTGCAAACTCCATGCCACAATGTGCACCAATGACTCTTTTAGTTCCTTCCTAAAAATGCTTTAACAAAAGAGTGTAAAGACCAGACAACCTGTAACTAACAGCAAAGTTTCCATAGCTTCCAGAATCTGGCTCTTGTAACCATAACTTTGTTTGAACTAGCAATTATTTTTTTCAAAATGCATTATTTTAGTAGCATTCTGAATCTTCCACACCAATTATTTAAGAATTGTATAGACATGCAATTTAGCAACCATGACCTTCCTGCGGTAACCACTGACAATTTTCAGTGAAGCAAATATAAGGTGTGCTTGCAAGTCTTGTGATAAAAAACAGCTTCAGGTCATTAAGAACTTACATACTTGATTCCAGCATGCAAAAATGAACAGACCCGAAACTGTAACTTAGTACTTTGCTTTTTCTGAAGAGTAAAACATTCCTATATGAATATGCAGATGTCAAGTTAGTTCTGCTAGTATGCTTTACTGCTCATTTGCCAACACGCAAATCCATTAGTCATCATAGTTCCCATCCACCTTTAGTTCCACCCAAAATAACTTAAAATTTAAGGTGTTGCTAATGCAGCTGGATTCTCTAAAGCACAACCAAGTTTACCCCTTTCTTACTATTAGCTTTAAACTATACTTTCCTGGGTATAATTTCTCTCTCTAGACCTTCACCTGCCTTCGTCTGTTCAACTCCTTTCAAGATGGCATTATCTTCCCCACCTATCCCACTGATTACATCCTCCTTTCACGTCACCCTGTTTAGAGTTGCGTTTAGTTCACTATTTGAAATACAACTAACATAATTTCAAACTATATTTCCACCCTGTCCTTAACTGAACATTCTGGCATATCAGGAATTTCATAGTTTGCTCTGTTGCTGCCCTCAAGTTAAAGCATCAACGTATGTATCAAAAATTCCTGATCAATAATGACTATCCAAATACATAGGTAAGATAAGAATTTTCTCCAATTCTTATTATTGAAACGTTCCTTTCCTTTCTGAAGTCACTGCTTGCCATCATAAGTCTAAATTCTCTAGAGCAGAAAATGCCTACCTCCTTTGTTGCTTATTTGCACAACATCTAACACTAGGAAAACTACAAGAAAACCAGCCACGGCTTTAGTATAAATTACAACCATGAAAATTAGCTCTGAAGAAGTCGGTCTAGCAGTAAGTCAGTAACATTCACGACACCAACCCCCTTCAGAGCTCTCATGGTCACAGATGATGTCCAATAGGTTTCTGCTAAAATGTATTCTTGTTAGCTTGAAATTCACATTTTTCTTCACTACTTAAGCACACGATTTTTAAAAGCACTTAACAATGGAGATAATTTGATAATTCTTATGATTTACCCAAGGGACGCTAGCAAGAATTAGGGCAATACCTAGGTGCTTCAAATCACCTCTTTCATACAAGCTGCCAGCCTCTTTTTACCATTACTGTTACTTCTTCTATGATAGTTTAAGGAGCTGTGTGAGGTAGAAACTTTGCAGTTGACTCTGTGAACATGTGATTGTAATCAAACATAATACTTCAAACATATGCAAAATACAGAGGTAGAGAAAAGCCAAAGATTATTTATAAATAGAAATTTATTCTGCGTTAGCTTGCAAATGAACACGTACTAAGATTACTTCAAATTAATAATGATTACATGTAGCACTACTGCCAAGTATCTGAAACACAAATTACAGATCTAATCAATATCATTTTCTTTACCTTTGACATGCAGTTTTCTGATCAGCTCCAGATAAGCTTAACTGAGTGACTACTACCTGGTTCCATGAGACCATAGGCCTAACTAGTTTCCTTTTCTTTACACACTTCACATATCTACACATTTGGCTATTTCACAATTGCAACAAGAGCATCAGCTCTATTAGTTTCTATGGTATAATTACACTACTTGGGTTTGGCTTCATGCCTTAGAACACCCTTGCAATAATGACCTAGAGAGACACTGTCTAGCTGGTCTCACTGCTTGAGGGCATCACGTAAGAACAGCAATAACAATATGAACAATGTTCAGTGTTGCTCTAGACTATTATATGTAAGTAATTCTTAAAACACTTGCAGCTTAGTAAATTACAGCTTGCTTATGCTGACAAGTTACTAACTGACTAATCAAATTTCAGACAGCTCCATTCTAGTTATTCAGAACTGAGCCCATGAGAGTAATTCAGTTGGTTATGACACTCAGAGGCTTAGGAAATAATCTAAAGGCTACTGAATCCTGTTAAACCTTAAGCAATGTTTCCAAGTCCATATATTTTAAAATCACAAGTAAAATGCCACTAAAACATAGAAGGATTTCTTGTTTACTTCTCAGGGACATGACACTGAGTTTTCCCTCCTGCCTTTTTAGCATATTCTGATTAGGCCTCAAGCTTTTCTTCAGAATCATCATGGCTAAGAATTTCTTCATGTAAATGAAAACTAACATTTTCACACTTGCAGAAGACTCAGAGATGTGGCTTTCAGACAACCATAAATAAACACTGTTACAGTTGGAAATGCTACTTTTAACACGAGCATTCCCATCTAGACAGCAACAATACACAGGACAAAAAGGAACCAACATAAAATAAAATCTGATTTGCATATTATTAACACGCAAATATGAGCCTGTGCAAAGTCCTCCAAAGTTAACAGAAAGACTGACTCTGCCTTCCATGCCCTTCGATCGGGCCAACAATGAAGAAAGATATGCAGAAAGGGTGCACTGCAGCCTGCCAAGTAAGTTAGCACTACACAGAGTGCAGTGCCTTAAGCCAAAGGGAAAGAGAGGCCTGTACCAAGAAAGAGAATCATGTAGGAGTTAGATCAAAGACTTCAAAAGAAAATTTAAGCCTAATCACCAACACCACTGCAAACCTTGAAACAGATTCACTCTTAGGAAATCAAATGTCTCGCAATAAATCACTAATACTAATGCCATACAGCAAACTTGGTTGTCCGCAATGTCAGGTTCTTATCTTCCCTTCACATGCACAGTAATAAATATTTTGCATGTATATCGTGCTTTGCATTCATAGACTGCAAATCATTCATTTGTATAATTTCTAGGAACTTATAAGCAGTTTATCTGTACATAGGACATCTAAAAACACAGTTAGTAAGTGGCAAAACCACTTAAAGCCTACACAGAGAAGTATTCTTCTGGACTAGCTGTTATTCCTAGTTCTTTAGCATTTACCAGTAATTTCTGTAAGGACTAATAATTTCTATAAGGAATATTACAAGATTCCTATTAATAAACCACCATACCTGTTTGTGCAAAATAAATAAAATCCACTTCCTCCAGAGAAAAATTTCAAACTACTGACATTTCACAGCATCAGAGCGACAAGAAGAAATTAGTAACACCCAACAGTACGTGACATACTGCAGGCCAAGGCCTGGCCTCCGTCACACAATTTTAAGTCTACAATTCAAAAAAGGAAAAAAAAGTTCTAGAAACACCTTGTAAGAGTAGTTGCAAGAAAACAAGACGAAGAGGGCAGGGTCAATGCATGTCACAACACCGCAGGCCACAAGTAAACCCGACGCAAGAGTGGAACATGGGAAAAGCTGCTCGCTGCGAACTCCCAGCAAGCAAGCAACCCCAGGTCTAACGCTTCCACCCCAAATCGCAGGGTTAGGAGGCTGCGGAGCTGGGAGCGAGCCGGGCAGCCGGGTACCCGGCAGCATCGCTGCCGGGGTTGAAGGCAGGGCCGCTTCTCAGCATCTTGGCTTCGACACCAGGGCGGATGGCTTTATGCGGAGAAGCCCCTTCACACGGCTGCCGGCCACAGACCCCCACGGCGGTTGCGCTTCGCACCGCGGCTGCTCCCATCTGGCCAGCGCGACCTACGAAACGCAAAACCGCGAACATAGATGCAGTTAGCAGAAGCCCCCGCAGGCACACAGACAGACAGACAGACACACACACACATCCCCCTCCCCGCCGCCCCCTCCCGCCAAGCAGCGCTTCACAGGTATCGCTGACTGGAACCCGCGAGGTTAATCTTTCTGAAGGCCCCAAAAATGAGCAGCCTTGCTAAGTTAGTTAACAGCAACACATTATCTAATTGCGTGCCCTCGCTGGTGACTCACTCAAAGGCTCACCCCCGGGGATGGATGAATGGATGGATGAGGAGGAGGCTGAGATGTGCAGGGGAGGAAGGAAGGAAGGAGGGAAGGAGCAGCCTGGCTTGGTGGTGCCCAGTTCCCCCCACCCCGTGTGCGGCTATCCCAAAGGGGAAAGCGAGGGGCAGGAACTGAACCTCGTCCCTTCCCCTCCACACGCTGCCTGGACCGAGGCAAGAAACGAGGGGGGCGAAAAGCGGCGGCCTCTGTCTCCACGCCCCCGCCCCCCAAAACCGCCACTGCCGCCACAGGAGCTGCGGCTCCGGCGCTGAGGCGCACACGCTGCGAGGGGGGGTAAAATGGCGCCGCCCGCGGAGAGGAGGGGCCGGTTCCGCCACACAGAGGCCGCGGCGCGCCGCCGCCTCCATCTGCTGTGTGGCAGCCGCGGCCTCCCAGGGCGAGGGGTGGAGCCGGGGCGAGGCGGGGCTCGCCGCCGCTTCCTCCCTGCCCGCCGCCGCCGCCGCTGCTCCCGTCAGGCCGCCGCGGGATCGCTCTCCCCGGCCCGCCTTCCGCAGGTGTTTGGCCGGCGGAGGAGGGGAGAGCCCCGGCGGCCATGGCCGTCCCCCTTACCCCTCAGCGCGGGCCGATAAGAGGCTTCAGGGCTGCTGCGAGTGCTAAAAGCCGGGAAGGGTTTGGGGAGGGGAGGCTGGATCCCCTGCCGCAGGGGGATGTGTGCGGTTACACAGGTGTCTGGCCTCAGTGCAGGTGTCAGCGCACCCTCATCTCTGCAGCTACAGCACTGTGGAGGTGTTTGGAAACGGTACCGTGTTGTCCCCTCACGGCGTAAAACGGCTGTCTGCCTACATTTTTGCCCTTGGAAATACCAGCGGGCCCTTACTACAGGCTAGCAAGTTGTACTACCTCAACCATACCATTAATGGTTCAAAGCTGCACCAGGGGAGGTTCGGACTGGACATTCGGAGGCATTTCTTTACTGAGAGGGTGGTCAAAACACTGGAACAGGCTTCCTGGAGAGGCGGTCGATGCTCTAAGCCTGTCAGTGTTTAGGAGGCATTTGGACAATGCCCTTAACAACATGCCTTAACTTTTGGTCAGTCCTGACGTGGTCAGGCAGTTGGACTCTATGATTATTGTACGTCCCTTCCAACTGAAATAGTCTATTCTATACTGGGGTGGTTAAATGCATCAGGGTGGTAAAATACCTTCCATCTATGAGCAGGGCCTATGTTTTCCCTCCGATTCCTTCCTTCCCCTTCCTGTATCCTGTCAGCTCAACAGGTCGATGGGGAAGGGCATGACAAGGGGACCTTGGAGCATTTAACCTATCTTTACTTTCTTCCTTCAATACTTACTTTCTTCTTTCAACCTCTTCTTTCTTCAACACCTCCTAATTCTAGGGTTTTGTGAGTTCAGTTCAGTCACTCCACTCATCTGCAAGTACACAAGCAGGTTTGTTAGGAGACAGGCTGATTTGTACCACGGTATAAACTGGAATTAATAAATGTGACCAACACAGGTAAATGAAGTATCTGTTAGTGCTTTCTTCACCACCAAAAAACTTGCTTTTCTTGAAGGTTTGCAGGGTGTATAACTTCCAAAGTTACGGTCCATCTTTTGCTTTGCCCTTCTCAGACCATCTTTAATTCAAATTCCTGCCTGCACACTGAACAGGATCCATATTATTTCTACTACAATTCATTCTAAGAAACTGACAGCTTAGAGACATCGTAATTTTACGTACAACTTAGCATTTTACTTTTTTTTTTTTTTGAGGGATAAGAGAAGGAGGAAGGAGGCAACCACTGCAATGATCTTAACACTCTAGGGGCCATCAGAATTCCAGCTTATTAAAAAGTCATCTTTATTTTCTGCCTTTTTCCCTTAGCTTCCTTCTGCTACCCTTACTTTCTTTTTTTTTTTGGCTACCATTCACCCCCCGTTCTTCTTACTACTTCGTATAAACACCCTATGAGTCCCCTCTGCATTGCTTCCTTCCCATTCTCACCTCCCACCTCAGCTCCAGAAAGACAAGGTGATTCTGCTGCTCGCTGCCGAGTGCTGCCAGCCTCTCTCCCTTCTGCTGTTGCTTACGATTATGAAAGTAAAACCGATACCAGCCCAAGGACTGACAGCAACAGGGCAAAACACCAAGCAGCTAAGATAATATCCTAGAGAATAAGAGGCCTGGTGCTGCTGATTCTTGCATGCACAGCAAAGTCTAGTTATTGCTGCGAGGAGGGTGGCCTGAACTATTCTTTCCTGGTATACATTTTAAAACACCTGGGCAACCCCAGCAAAAGCAGGTTTATTGATAAGCATTTTCCTGGCCAAAAGGAGAATCAAAGCATTCTGTCAAGTTATGAAATGTACTGCAGTCTTCCTTGAGGCAACTCAAGTTTTAGCTGAATTCTGTAATTTGCCAAAACCTTACATTAAACTGAGGAAGGCAAGGCAGCATATTGCTGCCATTTCTATGATGTGTGCCATGCATATCTTTACGTATACCAGAATTGGTAGGACAGACTATATATGAAAACATAGAAAATAGAGAAATGACTATGCCAATTCCATATGGTAATTTTTATAAGGAAATTACTGAGAAAATACAGTTGAGTATGTCCAGTATGAACTACATAACTTGCAGGAGCTTTGATAGAGGGAATGTGACTTGGTGAGGTGCCTGAAAAAGCACTGACAGAACATTTTCTGACAAATTTTGCTGCTGTGCAAAACCCTTTTGCCCGCACTGATTGGTTACCAGTTCAGAAGTGATTGAAGTTACTGCCCCGTGATGAGTTGGGCCGATGAAAGAACATTCCCCCTGTTGCCGCTTCTAAGGTGATAACTCCTGGCAGAATAACTGAGCAAGACATACCCACTGGCTGTGAAACCTTAAATCAATGCAAAAAAAAATTATTAGAAGACAGTAGGAGAGAGGACCGAGGAACACAATGTCCCTTCTAGTACTGTGTCTTTGTGTAGCTGGAAGAAGTGCAGTTGCTGCTCCTTACTTGAGTCTGAATTCTTACTATACTTCACAGAGAGGAAAAAAAACTGATCAAGTTTTTGGTTTGCATTATACAGAACCAAAAAAGGGCACATGCAGAATTATTTTCCCTTTTCAGGTCACCTTTCAGATCGTAAGGTCATTATAAACTGTCTCAGCACTTTTACAAACTGGAGTGTGCTCAAACCATAATGCTTACAAAGTTTCACTTTGAATAGGCCTGATTTTCTCTGTCATTTGTTTTCACTTTTTATTTCTCTGCAGAACATAAAAAGTCAGAAAAAGATTTTATTTTCCCCTACATAGGATATAATTTACATCAATCATCCCAGGAGGTCAGTACCACTGGGGTGTCATTTGAATACAATGAATATAAAGTAATGAAGCTCTTGCTGGAGTGGATGGCCACAATTCTCTGAGAAAGAGAGGGAGAGAGTTTCCAAAGCATGTGGAGAGAACACAACGGGAGACCGAGTGAATTCATCACACCACAAAAATGTCTCCATCCTGTCGACAAAGTCATTAAAGGAAAATGAACCATTGTTACTCTAGATGCTTGCATTCCTTTGGCATAGTAACCTCAGTATAGAAGCATTGGTGCAAAGAGAATTTGCACACACAAGAGAAAAAAAAAATTAATCTTTAAAAAAAAAAATTAAGTATCCAGATTATGTAATGAAAGAAATACTCCATGCTCCAAAGAAGAGACGGAGCCTCTGCAGAAGCCACAACTAATAAGGAACCATATGCAGGGGTACAGGGCGGTTTCTTTTCCTCCTGCCAACAAGTCAAAGTAAATGCCAACACGGACAATTCTTTTCAGATAACCCACAAATGATGTTCTCCTTTAATTACATGAGTGTTTCTACCCTTTGCTGATCCATAGCCATCCTGGATTTTAAGATCCCTTGTTGAGATTTCCCCAGTACCATTTCCTTTTTCATATTCATTTTCTTCCAATAATTTTTTTCAGTCTCCATTAAAGCAATCTGTGAGGAATGCAGGGATTAGGAAGGTTTGCTGTGTTCAATTTTACTTAATTCTTTGGCAAAGGGTGTCCAAGTAAGCGAAAGTGTCACATGCATACAGTAAATCATTGCATATACCAGTTCCAGAAAATAGATTGTACTTCTGTGGATCTCCCTCAAGGAAATGCCACTTTAAAGCAAACCACCATGCATCCTCTGGTAAAGAAAGGTAGCATTAGAAAGCTGCAGCAGAAATCCTCCCTTTATTATAAATTATTCCATGGTACGGCAAAGGCCTGTTTGCTATACTAATTAAAACAGAAACATGTTAATTAAATTATCACTTTTATTGTTAAAACCATATAGGATGTAATACATAGGAATACATAGATTACATTAATTATTTTTTTAATACAAAAGCACTACATTGATTTAAGCAAACACTGAAAAGGAAAACTGTCCTTTATTAATTTTTAGCAACTGCACTGGAACAGGGATCCTACTCAAAAATGAGCAGAGTGCTACTGAGGAAACACATGCCAGCGAACACCAAATCATACCTGTTAATTACACCAAATACACTCGCAGACAACAGCAAGCATGCTATTTATCTATCATTTACAGCCACTGAAGTGTAGGGAAGTGAATTGGTTTGCTGGCAAATGTCCCAATTAATTGGGCGTACTATTTATTAGGGTGCTGATTAAAGCGTACTTTGCAATATAATAGTCGAGTATGAAGTTGCCAACTCTTACTCACTCCTGGCTTGTATGGATGAAAGCAGGAGAGTAGACTAGCACAATATGAAAATAATGATGTATTCTGTGCCAAAAAGGATTTAAGGCAATTCCACCTGGAGAAGCAGAATTAGGTAGCACCGTGGTCTTGAAGATAGAAGTTTGTGTTGTGTAATCCAGTTGTGACCAAAAGCTTCAATCTGTAATATTCATTTTGCACATCTATTAACACTCCTTTCAGAAGCCAGCACCATAGGCACACCCTTAAGTAAGCAGCATATGAATGAAATAGAAAATACAACAAAAGCAGAGTTTTGTTTGACTGATCTGAGTCAATTCACTTAAAGAAAAACTACTTAAAGGGGTCCTTTTCCCAGCCACCGGCTACTTCAGCCTCTCCAACCAACTGCGCTAACTGAGACCATAGCTTAAATAACACTAGTTTGTTGTACGCTGTTCAAAACCATGGCTTCCACAAATGAGGTTGGGAGTTTCCACACACAATCAAGGAAATTTATGCTAATAATTATATATATTATCTGAAGTAACACTTGAGGTTTGATCTCAACCAAGATANTTATTAATGAACATACAAGTCCGCACATGCTTTTGTTCCTACCTACTTCTACAATGGTCACAACATTTTGGCAGCATCCTGCATTGCGCCTCTATAGCCGGAGATATTCAAGGGTGACCTCCATGATTGGAGAGCTCCAGCCAAAAGGCTCTAACAACAGAAATTAAGTCTTGGTGCAGTCTTTCTTACAAAGCCGACTGTGCCCAAAAACCATGCGGCTCTGAAAAGAGCACCCTGGCAGTATGCTAGATGTTCTGGTCACCTAAAAATGAGAGCAGTAAAGAGGAAGCAATGCTCCAATTCTCCCAAGCAAGGGAGAGCCAGCATTAGCAGCCAGAGACTCCTCTAGCAAGGGAGCAGGTAGCAGCTTTAGCTAAACATTGTCCGTATGGATCTCAGGGAACTCACTGAAAAAAAACAACATCAAGAGAGATTCATCACCCATGTACTCACACCTGCCCATTACTCTTGGTCTCCTGCCTGCCACCATTTAATGGAAACCACCATACTACACAAAGTGCATAGCCGAAGTAGCTTAACCCTGGTTGAACCAAAAGCATAGTGATTACTCTAATAACAGTATATAGTCTGTCAACTACGGTATCAGGAGTAAGTTTCAATTTAGGGTGCAGTCATCTAAAGTTAGGTGTCTACATGTGGGCTGTGTTTAAGTTCCGATTATAGTCAGTGNNNNACCCAGTCAACATGGTCAGTGCAGGCAAAAGACCAGTTCATCCAAAAGAAGACACCTATGTTTGGTCATTGGACTTGCTCTCTAGAAGCCACTGACTGCATTTACTAGGGCTGAGTTTAGTTATCTGTGTCAAATACTCAGGGCTATGTTGTCTGGCCTCCGTCTACCTTTCCAAAGAGTAAAGGGCCTCATGTAGGTCCTGACTCCTATGTGTCAGCCCCATGGCAATTTCTTAGGTAGCCTAAGGCATCTGTAATGGCACTAGAGACTTAATTTTAGGCAAGTGAATTGAGCCTTAGATCACCACTGAGTATAATGGGAGCTTAAACTGCTAGCTTAAATGTAAACATTGTAGACAACCAAATTTAGGTGTCTGAACCTGGAACTCAGCTCTCCTCTAGCTGTCATTTGTCCAAGGAAAATAACACTTACATATAGTTATCGTTTACTTAGATACACAAATTGGAGTATTATGTTGCTTGAAGAAAATTTGCAGGTTTCTGAATCCTTTGTATCCTTAACAGAAATACATCTGGGGTCATTTGGCCATGGAGAGCAGGTGGAATCCTCAGGTTAACCATTTCCAAATGACATGTTTAGTTTATTATGGACTCCTGTCATAAGCCTTTGAAAGATAAGTGAGAATTAGCCAGAACACTGAGCTTTCCTCTGCAGAGGAAATATAAGCAGAGTACATTAGTTCTTTCTGGATTGCATATTAATATAATGAAAGTTTCCAGAATCAGTCCTTTCAAAACAGTAATTTCTTGAAATATAGGAATAGTGCCAGGAATTTGCATCAGATTACTCCTGGACTGCAGAATAAATAACATCAGCCACAGGTTGCTAAGAATTTAATTTCCTCAGTGATCTGAAACAAATTCATGTTACTTGACAGTGTGGAGCAGGTAGAATGCTGAGTTTACGGTTCCCCAAAACTTTTTATCCCTTAACATGGGTGCCCAGTGGTGGTAATCTGTGTACATTAGATATGAGATACAAATGTATCAGATAAGCTTTTTTTTCTCTGAATAAATGTTTAAATATTTAGGGCCAAATTCCATTGCTAAACATACGAACACAGCTCTCTTTGAGTTCATAGGAGTTGTGCGTGTGTATCTAAGAGCTGAACTTGGCCCTTACATTTTAGATTTTAGCACTAAGCTTCCAATGTAAAATAACATGTGATCTGTAACACATAGGAAAGCAGTTAAGACCTAGTTTTAAAAGAAGGATACAATTACATTTTTCTGTCTTTCTTCTGGATAAGAAGCACTGCCTTCAGCAGAGCTCCTGAGAGTATTCTTACCTCTTCTCTAGACAGTCTTCCTTTTG
>VYZV01012067.1:349047-372798 GCA_013401275.1 Pandion haliaetus | reverse complement strand
AGTTGCCGGCTGGGGTTAAACCACAACACTCCTGTCACTTGCTTCTCTCTCCTTGCTGCTTTTGTTACTTTTAGAGCTATGCCATCAACTCAAATGAGCCAGAAAAAAGATCCTTTTTTATTCTTGGAGATGTTTAGCTTTTTTCTTTTGCAAAGCCCAGATAATTTCCATGATCCTGACTCCATCATAGCCCTGTTAAAGCTTGCACCTGCACAACCCAAGGGGGCATCAAACTGCAAACATGAGAAGCTGGGAATGGCAGAGGGGACAGGACAGTGGGCATTGTGGGTGACCCAGCGGAGCATGCCAGGAATGCAATTATGCTCTCAAACTAACCAGAGCACACAACACAGGCTACAGCAGCTTCATGCTTTTATGCTGGTTTCAGGAAAGACCACTCTGGGTCTAAACTCAGGGTGGTTTGAGCAGGTGGTACCCAACTCCAGTCTAACAACTGCAGGTATAAAGCTCTCAAAATTTTTTTGAGGCTCTTAAAACTTGTGGAGTGAATTTGTTCCAAACTCATGGGGTTATTTTGCTCCTGGGACTTTTGCGTTTGTATAGGAGCCCTAAAGCCAGATTTACTGAATTGGCAGTGCCGGGTCTTCATCGTTTTTACAGAAGAGGATTTAAGTACATAAATCACACAGTAACAAGGAATAAGACTTTGAAACTCATGGGAAAACTGAACTTTTTATGAAAAAATGCATCTGAACTATAAGAAAGGCCCTTTTTTTCCCCTGCAAAAAGCTGGAGGTGAGAGGAAGGGAAAGTAATAAAATATTGACAAACTTTGTTTTTAATGTTGGTACAGTTGCCCCTACCCAGCTCTATAAACCGTCTTTTCACAGCATTTTGGAAGTCTTGACTTTTAAAATCTTGTGGCATATTGGAAATAGCCATGTTTTATCTGACAGAGGAACCCAAATGGGTGTGTTTCTCCTCTCGATGTTGCCAATGATCTTTGGGAATGGATGCTGTGAAAAGCTGGTTTGGGGCCTCCAAGGGCTGGTTGATGGGGGAAGCAGGGGTATTTAGGGTGGAGAGTGGAATGCCTGGTCCGGGATCCAGTCCTGTGTGGAACCTCTGGAGGGGAGAGGGCCCCTCACTGCAGACTGAGTGAACTTTGCTTTGCTGCAAGCAAAGAGTGCAATAAGAGAAAAGCTGATAGATGCAACCCTCATCATGCCTTTCAGCTGTCATAAATGTTTCCTTCTGGTTTGGGTGAAGGAGGGTTTGGAGCAGTTTTTATTCATGAGGCTCTGCTGATCCCTGTGCAGTTTTCTATGCATACATCCTACAGCAGGCATGTCAGGGAACATGGCACATATTTTTTTTAATTTCGTGGAGATCAAACAAAGTCACTTTTGAAACACTGCGTGAAGATGAAGGTTTTTCAAAATTAAAGAGCTAGATTAGGTGTGGGTCTTCATGTCACGTCATCTCTCCAAATGTTTTCATGTCAGCATCAAAAACAAGAGCAAGGCTTTCTGACCTTGAAAAGAAATGCCCGAGGGAAAAACTCCTTCATGCAGTTTTTAATACTCTTCCTAGTGACTTTCTTTTTTCCAAACTGCTGTAGCATGATATGAGTTTGAACTAATGAATGTCATGCTCATATGGGGCAGTTCCAAAAATGAAAGACCTTGAGTGACTGAATGCTATTATTGCACTATACAAAGATGTTATCAAAATCACCTACATTTCTGACTTTCAGGTGTCTTGGTATCTTGCAGCTTGTTTGATGCATGAGAGAGACACTCTAGATTTAGTTTCAGATCCACCACTTAAAACTTTACTCAAAAAAAAAGTACATAAAAAGGGTGCATTATATGTTGATTATTTTTTTCATTATAATTTTTATTTCCCTGATCTCTTTTTATATAAAGCAGTATTGCTAAAGGTTGTTCTCAGCAGCAATGTTCCTCCCTAATACTGGGGGAAGAGGGGATCATTTTCAGATCCCTTCAAAAGCCATTTCATTTGCAGGTCTTTGGAAGACATGGATGAGATTGTCATTGTGGTACAACCTTGGGTGTACTAGTTATACTAGAGTTACACCTCTGTCGTACACTAGTCACACCTCCGTCATACTGCTTCTTTTTGGAGGCGGAAGATCTCCTTCCTTTCAAACACCCCCATAGCAGATGTGTTAACTACTTGAGGGAGGCAACAGACACCAGTTTGTGTACCACATGAATTTTGAGGGTCCTCCTCTGATGGCATGTTCAGCTCGGGCACAACTATTTGATATGATGAGCTGATCAACTCGGGACCTATTGTCATCAGGGCAGGTGTTAGGGATGGAGTTGGGTCCCTACTGAAGTTAGTGATAAAGTATTCTGTGATTTCAGTGAAGGCAGGTTTATCCCCTCTGTTTTGGGCAGGAGTATGAGGAGGTAGGGTTCACCTTTCAAATGTGGCAGGCTCACCAGTGGATTGGGACTAGGGAGATTTAGTCCTCATTCTGCCACTGGTTTTCTGGGGCACTGAAATTAAGTTACAGTACTTATTTCTGTCTCAGTTTCTCCAGCAAAGGTGTCTCTCAGTTGCTAATTCCCAGACTTACAACTTCCCCAACTCATGCTAAGTTTTTGCCTCCATTTCTGCTTTTCTTTCAAGACTGTTGCATTGGTTGTGTCTCGTTGTCAGTCTTATGTATATCCCCGGCCATTTTTTGTCTTGAAGTTGCGCAGAACTTCTCTGTACTAAAATTCTTTTCCCTTCTTTGTATCCCTTCCCCTGCTGCTTCTCGGATTAGCAAAGCTTTACATGATTTTCAGTCAGGACTTCAAAAGCTGGAAGAATACATGTCCTGCCTGAAAGCTGCTGAAGTGAATGGGGGTTGTAGAAATGGATAGTGCACAGCATTCTCAGGTCAAAAGTGATCTTAGTTTAGTGATGCAGAGGCACATACCAGCAGCGGGGAGGTGGGTAGTTATTGTGGTGAGCTGCAGTGCGATCCCTGCACGCTTGTGCCAGCGGAGGTGTGAGATTGCAGAGTTCAGTGAGATGTCTCATCCGGTGCAGATACTTCTGCGGCACGGTTTCAGAGCTCCTCAGTTTGAGTTCGCTTCAGTTGTTTAACCTGCAGTTCTACAATGATGTACACAAATTACAAAACCACACATTTGCACTACAGAAGAATAAGATCTGAGGAGTTTTGCCCATTTGACACACATGCATGTGACAAGAGACAGTAACACCAGCAGCACCATGGATTTTATAATTGTGAATCCTCTCTTGCCTTGGGAGAAGACATGCTTAACCTACTTTAGCAAGTGAAAGCAGGCAGCGCATCAGCTTTATTTAGGTGGCCTGTGCTGTCTGTGATCCTTCCATGCCAGGACTGATTAATCTGTGGTCTTGTATGGTATAACCTGACAAGCAATGAGAGGATGTTGTAGGATACGCATGGGCTTTTGGTTGACAGAGGATTAGTCCAAGGAGATGGAGCTTAGCAGAAAACTGCTCCCAGAGCCTAGTGGCCAAACCCTTCTTGAGGATGCTGGTGGAGCCTGGCCTGGCGTCTGCAGCCCATGGCTGCACAGAAGGTCCCTCCACCCACGTGGTCTCCAGCTGCTGCAATAGGAGCCAGGGAAGCTGCTTTCTGGTTGAGCTGCTAGGAGACAACATTACTCCTTCCCCTTCTTAGTGCTGTTAGTCATCTAAAAAGGCTATTTCAATAAAATCTCTGTGCCACAGGACTAGTGAACTCAGCTTATAGTGCAGGGCTGTTGTCATGCTGGGGCCCTGAGCCTGTGCTTCCCAGTCCAATTTCTGCTGACTGGCAGCATCTCTTCTGCCATGGAGAAATGAAGGGGCCTTGCATTTTTCTTGGCAGACCTCATGTAGCAGCCAGTGGGTAGTGTATTGTCAAACCCCAGCCACAGTCCCGTTTTCTTTGTGTGGCTGCCCGACACAACATCCCAGGGAGGTCTGGTGGGATTGAGAAGTTTTCCACCAACTATGCCCTGAAGCTATTTGCAGTTGGAGCTGGAAAACTGAATTAAAACAATCAATCAAGCCAACTATGTAAAATGGAGCTTTTTGGTGGTTTTGTGATGTGAGTCCTGGGCTCTCGGTTCCCTTTTATTTTCCCTTGCTCTAGCTGTCCTACACCCTTTTACCCCAGTACCGCATCAGTAGCGGTCCAGCCTGGAACAGGCTGTAATTATTTAAGCAGAACTGCTACAAAAAGTGAAGGTTGTAGTTAATGAGGAAGCGCTGGGAAGAGGTGCCTGTTCCCCCTAGACCGCACCACCAAGGAGATGCTCCTGTCCCTTGCTCTGATGGAAAGCTTGCAGACATCTTCTTGGTCCTTATTGACTGCACCAGCATTTGTGTTTTCACTTTGGTGCTCCCAGTGACCAACAGTTTGGAGGGGTCTTCCAACAGCCGTAGTTTCTCTTGGTTTGTTGTCTTCCAGCAACAAAGTACTCTAAAGATAAAACAGAAATTACTGGAAAAAAGAAATGCAAAATTTAGTTCGGTTACATTTTTCTTCCTTTTTCTATAGCTTTCCCCTGAAATAGCTCTAGCAAAAATTTAATCTTACCCTGCACAAGCTACCATTTTGAGTAGAAAGTATAACCCAACAGAGAAGAAAAAAAATCCAATAATCCTGTTTCAAAATAGATACACAGACTGGTTGTGCCTGGGTTATTTTAGACTGTATTTTTCAACACAATTTGCAATGGCAGAAGAAAAACATGATATATAATCCTATGAAGATTGTTTTCATCAATTTACCAGGAAGAAATACAGCCTTTGTTTCCTTCATTAAATTGAAAGTCTGAGCTAGAGATAAATAATATTGTCAGAAGTGAAGAAAAATTCAATGGTTAAAGGACTTCTCTATCAGGAAGAATGTTTTCCAGCACACAAAGTAATACCTACTTTTTTTTTATATGAAGGGAAAAATTTTGGATATTCACATTAAAAATGCCTATATTTGCAAATGTATTTTTGCAAATGTATTTTCTTCAACAAATAGGCTATGCTAAGAATTTGGTTATCGTCTTGGCTTTACTCTCTCATGCCTTACCATTCCAGTCAAAATGCTCAAGAACTCATGTTGCTAGTAATAAAATAGCCTTGGCAATCCTGAAAATTACAATACGTTATAAAACTTTACAATGTACTTTTATAAGTTAAAAATACTTTTTCCATAGAGGAAGGTCAGCCTTTTATTTGTTCTATGGAGAAGGTCAATAGGAGAGTTGTTTTAAGGGTAGAGAAACTCACCACTGAACAGATACTGAGTTTTTTCCTAGGTGCAAGTGATCATGCCCCAGTTAGACACATTTTGTGCAAGCAGGAGGAAAGTCCAACAAGTGGTTGTATATTCTGGATGCTTGGTAAGTGGCTGTTTTTCAAAGAAGCAAAAAAAAAATGTGAAAAGATTATTTGGATGGTTAAAGAGAAACAGTATTTTGCTCATCAATAAAAACGAGTCTGGTAATGTAGTTCTGATTAAGAGGTGGCGTGAAAACTTCTGTAAACAAATCAATATTTAATAAGGGTGAAACAGAAGCTGATAGAAGTAATTAGCAGGACATTAGGAAGTGCAGCCAGTTGTTGAGGGAAGATAAAAACATAAATTAAAAAAATCTTTAACTAATGAGGTTAAGGAGTTGGCTGCCCTACCTAAATAACATTTATGTCTTAAAACCTGATTAAATGGCATGACCAAAAAATAACTATTATCATTTTGCAGCGGTGATCAGCAAAGATATGATTTGTTCTTGGCCCAGAGTTAGTCAAGTTTTATACCCATGAACAGGTGTCTTAGACACCTGAGATGAGTCTCCCTCTGAAGGTGCCTGTTTGTCTTCATTGCTGGTGAAAGGAGCTCTCAGTGACAGGCTAGACAAATGCCAGATAAAGCTGAGATTAATTCTCCTCCTACAGCATTGCTAGGAGCAAGAATTCTTGGTCTGTTATGAGTTTGGGTTAAAAGCCATCAGATTTTAGGGGAAAACAATAATGATGCTCACCTTGGGTTCGTTGGTTTGTTTTGCTCTGCTCATGTTGTCCAGGTTTCTTCCACAGACAGAAAGGATAGAAACATCCTTCATAATAACAAGAAATAAAAACAAAGATTCTCCCTTCAACACTTGGAGCTGCAGCTTGAGGCTTTATGGAGAAATCTCTGCCATCACGTGGCCCCTGATTAAATTGCAATGCAACCATAATGCCTCTCTGTTCATCCACAGTGAGCATGTCCTACGGGTCCCCGAGGTACAGATAAAGTCTGACTCTATAAGCTGTGTCTACATTGGTGGGACAAGGAAGAGCACAGGGCTTTACTTATTGAAGATGGAGCGCTTCAGGAGTAGGATGAAGTCCTCTACGGAAAAGGTGATGCCGTGGGCTGGCGTCCTGCTGCCTGTAATGGTGTGAGGGTGCTGGGACACTGCCTGCATCATCTGCTGAGCAGAGCAACAGCACTAGCTGAGCCCTGCTCCAGTGCCCAGAGGTGTAGCAGGGAAGTCTGTGCTGTTGTGAGAAGAGCCTGCTCCTTTCCCTTCTCTAAAACTGGCCAGAACATCAAAGACAAGTATATAGGGAGACAAGCTGCTTTTCTCCTGGCCATCATTAGGGAGCTACGTTTAGGACAGAGGGCTGGGAGTCATTTTTGAATCATACAACAGGTATTTTGAAACTGAAAAGGAGGATCTCTAGAAACTAGATATAAGGTGTGGGATTCAGGTCAAGATAAGACCCCTAAATTTAGGTGCCTACATGTAGATGCCTACATGTACGCTTGGTATCTAAACTCCCATTATAGTCAATGGAGATCAGGTCAATGGAGTCCAGAGAATGATGTTGCTCACCCTAAAGCAGGGTAAGCTGGCTGCTCAGCTGAATCACTCCTTAGGCCACTTAGACTACATTGGCTAGGGGTAGGATGCAGTGTCCTAAATACAGGTGCCTTTCACCATTTCAGAGATCCTAGGAGGTCCCAGGGGGTCTCCAGAAGAACATGGGTCTCTGCAGACATTGTGGCATACCCACCTCTGCAGACACTCTCAGCTCCCTCAGATGGCACTCAGCAATTCTGATTAGAGAACCAAAATGATTCCTAAAACTCCACTGACTATGCTGAGGGTTTATGCACTCAGCATAAATGATTTCTAAAATTTAGGCCTGTTAATCTGACATTAAATCATAACCAAGCTCTCACCAGTATCATTCAGCAATGGGCACAGTATAACTGCTGTGTTTAAATGAAATGTGCTGTATTTGTCAGGGTAGCTAAGTGACTTCCCAGACAAATCTTTCTCCCCTCTAAGCAGGCAATGCTTTCAAGCAGCCTACTTCCAGTCCCAGCTGCTGGATGCTTTTCAGATCTAAGGTGGCAAAGGAAAAATCTTTCTACTATGCCCCAAACAGGCAGGGAAGCATGAACTCTGGCCACCATGCTTATCCCAGCAGATGCTCGGGGACTTGCAGGCACAGTAGCTCTGTTCTGCTGTGCCCTCACCTCTCCCTTGCCTTGGTCAATGTCTCACAGCTTGACCCAAGGGGTGAATGGACACCACGGGGCAAGTACAACATGCGGGGGCAGCGAAAGAGTTGCTCTGGGTATGAGCCATCATTTGAAATCCCTTATTCCCTCAGTCACCTTGGGGCAACAAATCTTGTTTTTTCCCACAAACTAGCTTTGTGATTAGTGGCTGTAACTCAGATGCTTTTTTAGACTTCAGAAATGCTCTTAGCTTCCTAGAAAACTACTTTGTGGGGTCAGTGCTGCCATGTTCACTCTCCTGCTGAGGCTGTCATCAAAGCACCCATGAGAGGACCTCTCACCCCAGGTGCCTTTTTGGGTTCTCCCTGGATGGCAGATGCTGTCCCAGCCTTTCTCACTGGTTTTTTTCTGGTCCCTGGCTGCACACTGGCTTTTGGCTTACTCAGATGCTGCGAAGTGCCTTGTGTCTCAATTTTTCACTTTGCTGCTGTGGACAAATGTGCACGCGGGAGGGAGAAATGATATTTTAAATTTGCCAACATTCAACTTCATATTACTGCCTGTAAAGCAAACCCCCCAAAAGCAAACTCCATTTATCTAGGCTTCTGCCTTGATTCCCAGAGTTTTGACTTAATCTTAAAATATTTAATCATTTCCTTGGCAAATGACACTGAAATTGGACAGATGGTTTAAACTTAGCTCTCTTCCCTGGAGAAAAGCTGCTCAATTAAAACAACTGTAGCTCTCACACATTCGATTCATCCTTATCAGCCTGTCCCAATTAATCCTTTAAATTCAGTGTTACATAATGTGGGATCCTCTCTCCCTCATTTACTTTTCCGTCTTGTCATTATTTCCTCCGTGTTTGCATATCTGCAGGGTGTTGTTGGGAATCAGAACAAAGCTGCCACGTGGGGAGAGGTATGAGAAATTTCCAAGTCACATCTGTTAAAGTAAAAGGGAGGGACATACATAAGCCATCACACTCAGTCACTCATGGTTTTACTGTCTGACTTGATTTTCCTCCGCAGACAGATGCTCTTTGCAAATCCTTAAAATAGCAGAACTAAATTTCTATTACGCTGTTTTCTGTATAGCTACATAATCCCTTTCTGCTGCTAGTGCTGGAATTGCTTGGCTTTACATGGTACTCGCTGCTTGTGAAAATGTGTTTCTGTGTGTGCTGGGGGAGTGCAGTTTGTTTAGCTGCAGAAGGGAGAGAATTAGAGCTGGGCTCAAAAAGAGCAGAGTAAATGGCCATAATAAATCCCACTGGAGACTGGGAAATCTAACACTGTTAGTCTTGCCTCTGTAGTACTGCCTGCATTGTTTCACTCCACCGCGGTATTGAGAAAAATAATTTGGATTTAATAGACGAGGATGTAATTCAGGCAGTCAGTGAGGGTGAAGTTCTGCCTCAAGGAGCACTGGCCCATGTTCCATGGCTGTGCTCCCACAGAGGGGTGAAGAGCAAGTTTGGGAGCAGGCACACGCCCACCGGGTCCTCTGGCTTGCTGCTGCCTGTTTTCCTGGCTGTATGTTGGGCTCAAAGCATCCTTGGGTTAGCTGGGTTCAGGGTAGCTGGCGGTGGCTTGGGCTGGTGGTGGCGTGGGCTGCTATGGGCCCTATGTGGCCTTCCTGTGCCCCATGGCCACACAACCATTTCAAGGTGGGTCTCCAGAACCTGCGAGCAGGCTCAGGCTGCACCCACTGAGAGCATCTCCTGGAGCTCCCACTGGAGGAGAGTCGGGGCCCAGGGAAGGGCAAAATTCATGCTTGGATGGACTTATTCAACCTACCTTTGGATTGTAATGGAGGAGACTGCCCCAAAATGGCATCTTTGGCCACTCTGGTTCTGCTTGAAATGTTACAGGCTAACTACCACACAGTTGTCTGTTAGCGGTCCAGGGTTGATATATAAGGCAATAAAACCTTAAGTATGAAGGACTTTGAAGCTAGTCCTGCTTTAAGTGCGAGGTTGGACTGGGAACCTCTAGGCGTCCCTTCCAGCTTGATTTTTTCCGTGATTCTGCAGACAGAGAATATTAAGTGCAATTATCCCTTTAATATTTGTATTAGCAAGGACAATCACCAGGAAATGCCAGACAAATTCCACTGGATTTTTCCTTTAAATAAATGAATAGAATAAGACAATCTGCTTTACATATTTATTTAAACACCTTTCTAGAGTATTGTTTTGTTTTGTTTTGTTTTTCCTGAGTAATTCCTTTGGCTGCTAACTGTACTGAATGATTTGCTGTATGGAAAGGGGAAAACCCCACATCTTTAGAAAATCTGGGTTTTCTTTGCATTCTACAGTAATTAAAATAAGATTTTGTTAGTTTCCTGGAGCAGATCTTTCTTTGTTTTCTTCTTTTTCTGCAGCACTAGTTCATGTACTTGAGAATATATTTGAATGCTGAGCCATGAAAGCAGAATATTCTGTTTGAAACTGAAGAGATTTGTGGGAAGCCACTGAAAAGTAGCAATGTGTAAAGCTCTTTTACTCAGTCTCTATATCAAAAAGAAAAACTTATCTAATAATCCTGCAAGTCAGAAATAGAAACAATTTATTGACAAGGCAGGGTTTTTTTCACTACTGTTTGTTTTTCCAGTGCTACGTCCAAGGCAGTAATTAAATTTGGAAGGTAATGGGAGACTGCTTACCTGGGGAATTATTCCACTGCTTCATTCTCCAGGAATCCTTCTGAGTATTCAGGGAAATTACAAGATCTCATTCCTTCTTGTTGTTTCCAGATTTATTCCTATGTATCACACACTAAATCACTAATATCCTGAAATGGCATATACATGAAGAAAACCCAAAACAAACCCAAAGAAAATCTTCATGGCCTAAGGCATCTGTAAGCTTTTCCAGAATTTCTGTTACTTGGGAAGGTCTAATCACTGATCCTCCATAAATCCAAGTAGTTACAACTATGTGTATGGTATTTCTTTGCAGAAAAAAGTCTGATGCTCTTATGTTTAGGTAATAAGTTATCAGGAAAAGTATCTTTGCCATTTGAAAATGGGAATTCTAAAAATATGAATTGAAGTATTGATCTTATTTTTATCATTCTTGTGGATTCTTCTCTTTTGGCAAAAACATTTTGACCTAAATTCTCCCTGCTGGGGTTCCTATTTACAAGGCTGAATCAAAACACTCACTTTTTGTGTCTCAGTCTCCACAACTGTAGAAAAATTGTATTCTGGGCATGGAAGGGTGTTGGGAAATTAATTTTATTTAGATTCACTGAGGGCCCTGGGGTCCCCAGTGACAATGGGTTTTGAAGGTATAAAGTCTTCTTGTTGCTATTGGAACAACCAACTTACAAATATTTGTAAATAAATTAATGGAAATGCAAACTCACATAAGACCCTGATTGTTTCATTCTAAGCAAGCCATCTCTGAACGCCCCTAATTTGTGGAAATTAATTATGAAACACAACCATATGTCCCTGTAATTACAAGAAAATAGATGGAAGCTGAGGAGACCGGCTGCATCCCATGCATGAATAAATCTCCTCATCAAAGATGCGAGCCGTAATCCCTCCTTGAGGGAATTCAATCCAGCCACACACCCATGGGCTCCCTCCATGCCATCCCGACATACTGCTACACATTGCGGTACCATAAAACTAAATCCTCTGGAAAAGTATTTACAATAACAAGCTGCTGAGACTTCAGGTCAGAAGTGGAGGAGTGAGAGCTGGGTTTTCGGTGGTGGCTGCAGCACTTGCTCCTCACTCTCTGCCTTTTAACAGTGACTGTTAGTTCTCAAGGCCAAGTCACCTCCAAAACCTGGGGAGCAGCAGGGATTACCCTCAAGCTGGTTTTCCCCTGTCCCTGCTCTCAGGGAGAGAGTAGGAGAGAGCCATGTAAGTAGTGGTGAAGCTCCAAATTGGTCCTAAGGTGCTCAGCCTGAGCAGGAGCAGTTCAGCGCCAGCTCGGCATGGAGATGGCTTTGTGGAGAGCAGGGGCTGGCAGCTGCTCGAGCCACTGCTGCCAGGAGATCCTGGAATTTATTACTCATTATCTTTAGATTTTCTGCAGTCACTATCAATGAAGAAATGTACACATCTGACTCAGCCATTGTATTCCAGGATTAATTTATTGACTTGTGTGGAGTTACTACTCCTGTTCCCCACTGATGGGGCTGGAACAGAACTCCCTAAGTGTCTTCGTGAAGGTCACATAGAGGGGGACCATACCTGGAGCAACCTAAAGATTTGCCACAGCGTGGCAGCTGTTTTCTTTTGACTGACTGTGCTCAGGGAGCGGCAAGGGTATGATCTTCAAAGCCCAAGACAACAAGAAAGCCTTATGACTAATGTTGACCAGACCAGCAGTGTGTGTGAAACTCTTTCAGGCTGTCGTTTTATCTCTGGGAGACAATCCCTCGTTATTGAGCTTATGTCATCATCCTGCTCTCCCTAGGACACTGCTGCCAGTCTTCATCAGCTGGTGCTTTCAGTTAAGTGACTGGCAGGAAAAAAGGATAGGAAGAAACCTGAAGCTGCGTTCCTCATGACAGCTCAGTATTACAGTATCCTCTTCAGGACTGTCATTCTGCACGGAACCTTTGTTATTAGTGATGATTCCCTGTGACACCATGTGATTTTAAACTTATTGCACAGACTCTGACACTTCTTTGCACATCTTCTGTGTGGCCATCTGTCCATCAAAGAGGCAGCTCAATAAATGAATGTGCAGCTGAACACAAAAGCATATACAAGTCTTACACCCAATAATTTTATTTAAAAAGCTGTGCATGAAGCTCAGCTCCCTTCTTACCACATTTTCCCTCTGGAGGCTCTGTTGTTTTTTTAATGTACAGTAACCACTATAATGTGTGCTTTACTTACTAGACTAATGGTTAAATATTTATTCTCTTTTTTTAAGACTTTGGCTATAATTAAATGACTGCTGTCAGCCATCTCACATCTCCAAAAAATAGGCCAAACAGATGCAAAACTAAAGTATGTCTAAGGAGCACAGACTCAAGCCCAGAATTAAGTCTTCCAAGAGTAATAGAAAATGTGGTGGGACCAAAGAAATCCTGCAGCCCTGTCGAACTTGACTACAGGAAATACTTGGTGTGAACATCAAAAAGCAGCAGCAGATTGTTTTCTTTTTTCTCAGGACTGCCTGCAAGCTTCATGACAACCCATTTTTCCCTTTTTTATCCCCCGCAGCCCCCCAGGTGCTCCCTGTGGTAACCTTTGGCATTTTGTATCCTGGCAGCGGACGTTTTCCATGGTTTGTCAATAGCAATTTGGTTTTCCTGATACCAAATTGAAAAATTCAGCTGACAAGTCCAATACCTGTGACTTAAATGTGTGACAAATGCGAGCTGACTTGAGCAGTCATTTCAAGTAACCTGTCAAGATATTGAAGTTCTTGGGTCAATTTGAAAATGAGAGAAAAAGCCATTAATATCTATTAATGTAAAACTAGCATTGACAAAGCAGTATGCCTTTAAACTGGGTAGAGAAAGGCATATGGCTGATGTGTTTGGACATAGTTTGTGATGACTAGAGCAAGGTGAATATTGAATGCATAGCCCTTGTTTTGTCGGTTTGTTTTTTTGGGTTTTATAAATTTGATATGCAACATGTCTTCTATTTCTAGAAGCATCACATGAAATTCACAACCCCAGAGAAAACCCTGCTCAGATTTGCCAGCAGTCAGTTCTGATTTTTGGATTTAAAGCTATCATTGAAATTCTCCAATTATAAGAATGGTGGAGTTAGAGGCTGGGTGTGGTATTACACAAATCCATCAGCTTAACTGCAGCCCACTGAAATGGTATAAGTATTACGAGACATTCCAGCATCAGGAAATTTGTCTCTGTCCTTAATTGGGATGAAAAGTTGGAATTCTGAAATGTTTTGCAGAACAGAAAAGCTGAAATATTTTTCTGGTGGGAAACATCAGACAGGTTTCTTGAAATGCAGCATTTAAGTGGTGTCAAACCGTGCCGTGAACGTCAGGCAATTTCATCTAACAAGGTGAAAAATATATTTTACCCCATCCTGTCCTGCTCTGTTCTATTGTC
This sequence comes from Pandion haliaetus, assembly GCA_013401275.1. Lineage (NCBI taxonomy): Eukaryota > Metazoa > Chordata > Aves > Accipitriformes > Pandionidae > Pandion > Pandion haliaetus. The sequence continues at coordinate 359,265 of VYZV01012067.1, read as the reverse complement.
AGTGCAACGGGAAGAGAAAAGGGTGGCTGGAGATGAAACAAGACAATGAATTTTGATTTTTAATTATTCAGAAACTTTTTTCCATGGAAAATATCAAATGGGAGCTCTTCCCAGGAAACTTCTTCATATGGTGCCATCCTCTACGTACTTTAACAGTGGCAGATAAAATACTGCTGCTTACCCCTGCCAGCACTTTTCTTGACCCCGTCTCTCCTCCTGCACCGTGACATTGGCTCATCCTGCGGCCAAGGTCCACAGCTCCTCCTGGCATTGGTCACTGGAGCTGTGTTGGGGCTCTGCTGAGACAGCCCCACCAGAACATGGCACCACTGTGCCAGTCAGGCAGATCCACCTTTAAACAAAAGGGGGATTTTTCTACCCAAAGTGTTCACAGCCTAAATAGAACTGAGGACTCTGTGTTAACCGATCTCGTGAACCTGGCTAAACAGGACTGGATGATATGTCTTTGCAAAGGGAGAGCCATGTGGCCTGGGGTTTTTGCTTTCTGCTGCACGCCTGCTTTGGGGGTGGGCTGTTTCGGGAGGGATGTCTCTCTTTCTCACAGAGATGGTAGCTATGTCTGTGTCCTCACTGGACTGCGGTTGGGTAGCCTGGAGGTGTCACATCTCTTCTCCTGGATGTTTCTGCAGCTTTGGACATGCTGCCAGAGCAGCTCTTGGGGTTGTCCTGCAGCCTATGGCCAAAAAAATCAGATGGTCACTTGAGTAGTAGGTCTAGCAGGTGAAAACGCTCCAGTGGCAGTGGTGACCAGCATCTCCTTATGGTAGTCTTGTCAGCCAACACAGCTACGGGTGGAAGGCGGTCAGATTCTTGCTGAGAACTAGATTTTAAAGTTATACAGAGAGCAAACAGGACCTGGTGGGATTCCTGTGTGTGCTTCAGTGCCTGACTTGGATGCTAATGGGAGTTAACCTCAACATGATACTGGAAAATCCTACCAGCTGCCACCCTGTGCCTTCGGGAGCCAAATATGAAAAACGTGAAAACACAGTCGATGCAACTGACACAGACTCCCACTGGGCACAGTGTGTTCCTGGCTTTGGAGGTGGATACTCCATTTGTTCGCCCACTTTGGTTCTACTCAGCTAAAAATCTAAAAGATCATAAGTGGATTTATCTCCAGCTCTGTTTTCTCTGAGTGTGTAGGCATAGGCGAGCACTTGGCTATGGAACTTACAAAGAGAGCTATTCAAGTGTTTTAATTGTAACATTAGTCGTGTGGAATTTGGAACATTGTCTTTTTAATGAATTGCATTCAAAAAGACTAATTAGTATTCTGATGGGGTGCTGTTTGTGTGTATGCCTATCTGCCACGCAACTGTATGGCTAACAAAGCACAACACTCACATCTGTCCGAGATATTAATCATTCTTCAGTGAGAGAAAATACCTCATTTTAATTGCTGTGCCATTCTACATGTCCCATTAATTAGCATTCATTAAACACCAAGAGCATGCTTGGTGCTGTGCAGTACAGAGCTTGCAGACTGGGCATGGCTATCTACTGATGCAAAGGCCATGCCAGGAGTGGTAGCCACCCAAAAGCAGGCTGGGGATGGAGGCTGGGGAGGGGAATTGAAGCTTCACTCCACAGATGAGACAAGGACAAAGAGGGGTTTTTGTAGACTTGGTCAATCCTAGTTAGTTGAACATTTGAATGTGGTTGAGGTAGGGAAGCTCTTGGTGGGATAGTAGGGTACCTGGGACTTCTGATGTGGTTGTTTTGGTGGAAGGAGCAGAAGTCATCCTGTTCTCACTCATACTATGATACTTATTGAGTATTTGGGTCCAATGCAGGCTCTGCATGCCCTAAGCCTCCATCTTCTGCTTTGGTGGTGGTGGTGGGGGGAATAAATGGAAAGCACAGGGGTTGGATGGCGGCTGGATGGCTGCGATCCTTGCTCTTGTTGACTCCAGTGCAGCTTTCCTCTCTATGAGGGGTTCACAGGGCTGGAGCAGGGCGGGACACTTATTAGTGACAGGCATTGGAGAAGATAATTGGATTTTATTGATTTGACTGTACATAAACACGGTTTATCAGTCTTCCTGAAAGCCCAGACAGTGGAGGGTAAATGGTAAGGGAAAAACATTTTGGCTATACATGGGATTAGCTGAACATATGTGATCATTTAAAAAATAAGGGAAGACCTGATCAGAAGGAGAGACTGCAGTGTCAGTGGCTTGCTTGGCTGTTATGATATTGCTATGTTTTAATCTCAAATTCAGAAGTAATAACGGGAACGATTTTTCTGCACTGAGGGTGAAGATCTATTTTTTATGGTTTCAAGAGCTGTTTGCTTGGCAGGGGATGGACTCCATTGACAGATGATTTAAAAATTGTGATCAAAAGTGTGGTAAACCCTCCCACCTTCCCTGGCTTTTTGACAACCCTCCAGTTGAGCACGGTGGCAGGATCATAAGGCAGAGATGGAGGGGTGCTGGTGATGCTGCTGCAATGCTGCCCAGCTGCTGATGTGGACACAGACGGCCTTGGCCAGGTCACACGCAGCTGTCGGATGTGTGCCTCCCACCCCGGGGATGGGCTCGGGGCACTGCTGGAGCAGGGTCATCTCTGGAGGGGATCTGCCAGAGAGCAATGCACTTTGCAACAGAGCCTTTGGCTTTGGCTTTGAACCCGAGCTCCTGCATTAACAAGCCAGCGGGTTAGTATGCTCCCTGCACTAGCACTGTGCTCCTTTGCTGCCTGAGCTGGCTTGAGAAGGAGGATATTAACATTAATATTAATGCAGCATTTATTTCTCTCATGTTCTTGACATTCAAAGAAGTGAATGTATAATATACAGAGGTCAAGGTAGGCCAGTCCTGCCATTTCAAAGAGAACAGGAGATGAAGACAGAATAGCTCTCTTCTGTGAGTTCAACATTTCCATAAGGGTATTTCTGACTTAAACTTTTTATCACTCTGGGTGATTTCTAGGCATTTCTCTATGTATCTATACACACACACACATATACATACAAATATACATATACATGCATATATACCGCTTTAGCTCAGGACAGTATCTTGGTTGACTTGCAGTTCTACGCTCACGCACAGAGAAGTATATCTTTCTTTCAGTTACTTGATCAAGGAGCAATAACTAACAAACCCCTAAATCTGGCTGAAAGATCCTAAAATGATAAATCTCTTTTCTCCAGAGATATGAGGTTTAATTTTGGCTGAACAATTCTCCACACTTTTGGGTTCCCAATGATCCATTTATAGCTTATCAATTAATTTTCATATTTCTGCTTTGTGGAGATGTGGAATTCATTTCCTGCTGGAGAGGTTACTGGAATGATAATGCGCAGGTGGCTTGAGATATAGCATAAATATATTATGCTTTGGTATGTCTCATTTATTATGTAAATAGGCATACGCTCCACGCAGATGAAACAGCTTGATACCGCAGCAGGGTCGTGCATTGGCTGGCAGTCATTTGCGAGGTTGTTCAATAATGCAAGTCAAGCAGTGACCGCAGAAGCTGTGGCTTCAAAGAGGGTGCCCTCCCTGCAGAAGCTGGAGGATATGAGGCTGTTCTCATAATTTTGTTTTGATGGCATTTACCAGTGCTTGCAAGCAGTAAATGAAATGCAAGGGAAAGGATGCAAGACCTCCATTATCGCAAGGGCTGTAATGGCTTTGTATGCCTGCTGTCCTTGGAAAGGCCCTTTATTTCCTGATTTTTCTATAGCAGCCCTCATCTACTAACCTTAGAGGAGTAAGGGAACATTCAGGCACCACAATTCAGTGCCCAGATCAGCAGGGGGACATTTGAATAGCTATCTGCTCACTAACTGTGGGACCTTTAAGGTGTTTTTATTGGAAAGGTGGCCTCTCTCAGTTTCTGTTGGCTGTATTTTGGGAGAGAGTTTCTCACTGTTCTGGGAATTGAATCCAAAGAAATCCTAGCTCCAGCCAGAAGACTTTAGAGGACATGTCTGTGTTATTTGTCCTGAAATCATTGCTTCAGAGAGGCTGTGTCTGCTGGTCCCTGTATCCTGCAGCTGTGGTATCATGAAAGAATCACTGTTATATCTAGGGGAGGGCATGGGACTTGGTCATGATTTTACAAGCAGGAAGCCTCAAAAAAGGTGTTAAGAAAGAAAAGGGAAGGAGGAACACATTTTTGTGTTGTGCTCCATGCACTTCATGACATTGTGTCTGAGAGAGATGAGGGTAACTGGCCTGTCCCCCCATCCCAGCGTGAGGGCTGCTCATTTGCAGGCTGCATGGTGTTACTTGGTCCTGAGCGATGCTCAGGTCCCACAGGAGCCCTGGTCTCGGGTGCTGGGAGCAGCTCCTGCTCTGGATGCTAGTATTGGACTGTCAGTGGGTTTGATTTGTAATGACCACGTTTGCAGGAACCATCACGATAGTTGGTTTCCTAATGTTTTTAGATAGGTGCAGCCATAAACCAGGCACTTCCATGAGTTATTCTTTGCACAGGGTTTGGCAGTGCTGCTGGGGGATTTGAAGCTCAAAACGGCCCTCCCCTTTTGTCTTTTCTTTCCAAAGGCCTCTGTTTTGCATTCAGCTATGCTCAACAAAAACAGCTGAGACAAATCTGCCACTGCTGCTCACTTCACAATGATTTGCAAAACAGATCTGAGCCTGAACAGTTGTTACACAAATTGGGACTCAATGCGCAAATGAAAACTAGAAAACAAACAAACAAAACACAGCACATCATTGTTGCACTACATGCCTCTCCAGGATACGGGCTGGAGGAGGGATGTTTGGTCTTTCTTTCCTCAGAAAGGCATGCAGGTTGCCAGCTTCTTTCCCTGTTGACAGAGCAGCAAAACCAGGAGAGGCTCGTTCTGCCATCAGATGAGCGGGAGCACTTCCCATTGCCGTCACAAGTGGCAAAGTGCATCCTACGAGGGCAGAGTTTGGCATCATTATAACTAACTCCTGGAATTTTTTCCTCTGCTTGCATTTGACAAGATGTTAAGAGATTAAGCTGTGTACATGCCTAAAGCTTTGAATGGGTCCATAAGTAAATAAATATTTCTCTGCAAAGAAAATACCTCCCAGACATCAAGAATTGCTAATACACCAGGGGATGTTCTGAATACACACAAGAAGGGGAGGAAGGGGCCATGTGATGAACAGATTGGGGATTATTACAATGGCCTTATCTCCCTTATAGTTTAAAAAAAAAAGTTTCCAATGAACTTCTCTCTTGCATGCCATGGAAACAGCAGTATCTGCCAGAACAAACACTGTGCAACCTAATGACCATTCTCTTGAAAATACCACTATAAAAAATTCAGCACCTGCGAACATTTTATGAAGTCCTGGTACAGCCTGACCTAAAAATTCAAATCAAAATAGTTTTTTGCCTATTCACTTTGACTAAAAGGCTGATGTACAGCTGTTGGTTTGAGAACTGGGTGATTTTTCAGCTCTTTTAGTTAATGACCAAACCCCAAAATACTCAAATGACTGTTTGCCCTGATTTCAGCTGGGATAGAGTTAATTGTCTTCCTAGTAGCTGGTATAGTGCTATGTTTTTGAGCTAGGTATGAGAAGAATGTTGATAACACACTGATGTTCTCAGCTGTTGCTAAGTAATGTTTAGTCTAAAATCAAGGATTTTGCAGCTTCTGATGGCCAGCCAGCAAGAAGGCTGGAGGGGCACAAGGAGTTGGGAGGGGACACAGCCAGGGCAGCTGACCCAAAGTGGCCAACGGGGTATTCCATACCATGTGACGTCACGTCTAGTATAGAAACGGGGGGGAGTGGGGGTGGGGGGGGATTACTGCTCAGGGACTAACTGGGTGGTGAGCAATTGCATTGTGCATCACTTCTATAGTCCAATCCTTTTATTATTACTGTTGTCATTTTATTAGTATTGTCATTATCATTATTAGTTTCTTCTTTTCTGTTCTATTAAACCGTTCTTATCTCAACCCATGAGTTTAACTTCTTTTCCTGATTTTCTCTCTCATCCCACTGCGTGTGGGGGGGAAGTGAGTGAGCGGCTGTGTGGTGCTTAATTGCTGGCTGGGGTTAAGCCGTGACACTGTTTAAGTCAAATGACTCAAGCCACGAGCTCCCTTGGACGGCCTTGATCTTGGTGAGGAAAAAATTTTCACTCTTCTATGGCCTGAATCAGCAGGAGTTTCTCTGGGGGATACTCCCAAGTGTCAATCGCAGCTTAAATCCAGCTTTCATCCTGCAACATCCTGCCCTTGTGGCTAGATAATGGAAACATGAATTAGGTGGTGCAGGAGGCAGAAGGAACATACTGGTTTCTGGTGAATCACACCCAAAACCAGCGACATGGCTGCATGTTACAACAGCCTTTGTGGTTCCCTATCTACAGGCAGAAACAACAGGTGATGCAGAGCAAACAAAATGGCTGAAAGCTGTAGTGCCAGGTGAGCCTGTACAGAAAAAGCCCGGCCTGGAAGAAGCAGCAGTGACTGGTATGTCAGTGTGTGAACCTAAAGCAGGAGCTATTCCCAGCTTTGTACGGGGCAGGTATCAGCTCTTCTCTGTGCCTCAGCTTCCCAGCATGGACAGTGCTTGCTGAGATGGCTGATCAGTTCGTGTAGCTCTTCGCTTGCTACTGTTGTACCTGCTTTTGATCAGCTTCTCCTCTGTGAAGAACACCACTTAAGTAAAACTGTTATTTCACTTGAGTGCTCATGCTGGGATCTGGGAATTTGCTGGAGTAGGATAAAAACCATTCTTTAAGTCCCTGTGGATTAAACTGTCATTGAAATAACAAGTAGAAATAATGTAAAAGAAATTCCCTTACCCTTTTAGATTATCTGTGCCCCACTCCTCTTGGGCTTGTTGGGAAGCACTAAAATTCAGGGGAGAAACTTTCTTGTGATACTGTTGTTGCAGGTTTGTATAGGCAGAAGGTTTAGGTGGGCTGGTGTATGGAAAGTTTACCATTTACACTTTGGTTTTAGAATCATAGAATCATTTAGGTTGGAAAAGACCCTTAAGATCATTGAGTCCAACTGTAAACCTAACACTGCCAACTCCACCAATACCCCATATCCCTAAGCGTCTTCTCTACACATGTTTTAAATAAAAGCAATGGGAAAGGCATCTGAACACGAATTGTCAGTGAGTTTGTGCATTTTGAAAATCCTGTATTGGGAGAGGAGTGTATACAAGTGCAATTTTCAAATGAAAACCAGAATTATTAATGAGTTTATAATAATCACTCATGCCTCTCATCTAGAGCTAGTGCTTCTCTTGTGGCCTTCCTTCATCCATCTGCAGACAACAGTTGGAGGAGAAAGTGCTATTACTGTGTGTTAGCTTTCTATTAATAATGCATACATGAAAAGTGCTTTTTCTAAGGTCTGCATGCCTTTCCCATACAGTAGAAAAGTGATGACAAACATAATTTATGCCTGCTCTCATAGGTCTTTGCTCTTTGTCCCATGGCAGATAATTGCCCATGCTTCCCATGCCTCTCCCTGCCCCCAGAGCCTGATGGGTGTGGGGAGGATGGGTGCCTTCCTGGTTGCCACCAGGCTCAAAGAGTCACTCAATGCTTGTGTGAGACAGGTGGGAGTATCAGAGGGAATAGATAGGATTTCAGTATTTTGACTGTACACAGCACAGAAGAAGAAAATATCTTACGGAGCCAGCAGGCTAGCCTTCCACTAGGCCCTGCTGCTGCCAGCAGGTTGTTGGTATTGAAGGAGTGAATAGTAAAACAATGAATGCACTTCAGTCATTGCTGGTGTTCCCACTGGTATTGATGTATTTTCCTCCTGATTTCAGAGCATCCCTGCAGTGTAGAATCTCTGTTATCAGATTAGCTTTTGTGATACAGTTGGTTTGGAAAAAAGGTTTTGTTGTTAAAGAAAATTGCAACTTTTGGGAGAAATATCAAAACCTGAAGTATTTCAAATAAAAATCGTACATTTCCACAACTAATAAACCAGGGTGATAAACTTCAGTCCCTGTCTAAAGAATGGGATAGACACCATTTTCTGAAAAGGCAGCCTTTTCTCTTCCTTTCCTGGGGAGATTTGTGGTGTATCTAGGGGTACCAGGATTGCAACAGGTCCATTTTAACTTCCACATGGCACAGCAGTGCCACCACAGTGATTGGGAGAGGTTCTTGAAGACTGGAAGGAGCAAATGCCACTCCTACCTTCAAGAAGGGCAAGAAGAAAGGTCCAGGGAACTACAGTCAGTCTTACCTCAGTCCTTGCAAAAGGGATGGAGAAAATGCTCCTGGACACCATTTCCAAACACAGGAAGGACAAGAAAGTTATCAGGAGTAGTCAGCATAAGTTTACAAAGGGGAAATCATGCATGACCAACCCGACAGCCTTCCAGGATGAGATGACTAGCCTGGTGGATAAGGAGAGAGCAATGCATACTGTTTACCTTGACTTTGGTAAGGCTTTTGACAGTGTCTCCCATAACATCCTCATAGACAAGCTGACAAAACAGATTAGACAAGTGGGCAGTGAGGTGGACTGAAGTCTGGCTGAAAGTCTGTGCCCAGAGAGTAGTGATCAGCTGCACAAAGTTCAGTTGGAAGGCAGTTGCTAGTGGTGGACCGCAGGGCTCAACACTTGGGCAAGTACTGCTTAACATCTTTATCAATGACCTGGCAGATGGGACAGAGTCCACCCTCAGCAACTTTGCAAGTGATACAAAAGTAGGCAGATACACCAGTTTGTTGTGGTGCCATCCAGAGGGACCTCAACAGGCTGAAGAACTGCATAGAGGAACCCTGTGAAGTTCAACAAGGGGAAATGCCAAGTCTTGCACCTGGGGAGGAACAATCCTGTGCACCAGTACATGTTGGGGGCTGACCAGCTGGAAAGCAGCCCTGCAGAGAAGGACCTGGGGCTCCTGCTAGACCACAAGCTGAGCATGACCCAGCAGTGCACCATTGTGGCAAAGGCCAACAGCCTCCTGGGTTGCATTAGGAGGAGTGTTGCCAGCAGGTCGAGGGAGAGGACCCAGGAGTGCTGGGTCCAGTTCTGGGCTCCCCAGTACAAAGGAGACATGGACATACTGGAGCGAGTCCCCCACAAGGCCATGAAGATGATGAAGAGACTGGAGCATCGCTTCTATGAGGAAAGGCTAAGACAGCTGGGACTGTTCAGCCTAGAGGAAAGAAGGCTCAAGGTGGGCGTAAATACCTGATGGGAGGGAGTGAAGAAGAGGTAGCCAGCCTCTTCTCAGTAGTGCTCACTGACAGGACATGAGGCACTGGCCACAAGTTAAAAAAAAAGAAATTCTAATCTGAACACATGAAAACACTTCCTTTCTGTGAGGGTGGTCAACCACTGGCACAAGGCTGCCCAAAGAGGTTGTGGAGTCTCCATCCTTGGAGATATCCAAAGCCCAACTGGACACAGTCCTGGGAAACCTGCCCTAGCTGACCCTGCTTGAGCTAGGGAGTTGGACTAGATGACCTCAAGAGGTCCCTGCCAACCTCAACCCTTCAGTGATTCTGTGATATTTTAGTTGTGAACATTCGCTTGCATCTGATAGATAAAAAATGTTTTCAGGGAAAGAATTACTTTAAGTGCAAAACTTGAAATATGAATAAGAAAGAAACCTTTAAAGTAGACCCAATATATTGGTCCAATATTCACCAGTGATGAGACCTGCCAGTTTTTAATGTTTTTTTAAATTGTTACCTGGCAGATAGCAGAGATCCTCATCTGAAAGCAGTGCCTTTCAAATGGGTTTTCTCTGTTGTTTACACTGTGATAAATGGAAGCCTGACATACATCCACACGCAACAAAATGTGTTATTCCCCAGATAAAATGTCTGTCTTGGTTATTTTCTGAAAGCAGCACAGGGCAGATACGTATATGCAAAACTTAAGTGACAAAGGAATTTTTCTGATTATTTGTCAAGCACCACCTTGTTTCTAAGACATTATAAATTAATAAACCTGTCATTGAGCTGAGATAAACTGCTTGGGAACTTATTACTGGCAACCCTTGCTTCACAGATCTGATCTGCCCTTGCTAAAGTTTTCTTGTTCATCTGTGATGTGCAGTGCTCAGATCCCTCCTGGATGGCTCCTCCATGTACTGCAGTGTTAAGCTCAGAGCTGCATGCCACATTTTTTCACTCACTCTAGCTTGCATATGAGAGATGTATAGCTATATAAACACAGTGGTTACTTTATAAATTGACTTTATAATTTCCACCTATAGAAGAGGTGGTCTTTTCATC
>VYZV01012067.1:275826-348912 GCA_013401275.1 Pandion haliaetus | reverse complement strand
CCCCCCGCCTTATTGCAGTCTATGTTTATAATATGCCTTGGATCATCAGCAGTCACATCTTTTATTTCTCAGTATCAGTTGTTCCATCAGCCAGCCAGGGAGGCACTGAAGCAGTTGTTGTTTGCTTGGTTTTTTTTCCCTGCAGTTATTTACATAGCCATACAAAAGGTATAAGGATTATGCACCAACTATAGTGACAACTAAGGCACTAATTCTTAAGCCATACTCTTGCTAGAGTAATTATTGGAGGAAGATTGGCATCCTCCTATTGTTTCCATTGAAATCTAGGGTGTGATGTGTGGGCATAAGACAACCCTCATGTTCACTAGCTTGCAGAAGACAAGTCTCACATTTTCAGTTCTGTGGGACAGACTCATATATCTACAAAGGCCTCATACTGCCCAGAATGGAGCAGCAGAAACAATGCAAGTCAATGGAGATTAGGAGGAGGATATTTGGAAGTGCCCATGTCCTGCTTTGAAAGGTGAAACAGACTGTTCAGCATTCAAATCTCATTGTCACTCAGCCTCAGTTACCCTTGGAGATGTTTAGATCAACTTTGAAAATGGAGGTTAGGCTCTGAAAGAAGAGATACAGTGTTGAAAATACTGCCTTTGGTGTTTAAGAGGCCCCCTATATTTACCTGCAAAGTATGCTAGTCAACCAAGTTGGTGCACACATAAATGCCTTTGCAGGAAAGCAGATTCAGTACTGTTGTGCTTACTGCTCTAGTGCAAATGAATTTTCTTAATTGTACCCATAGACATGTTCTGAAGAGGAAACTCAGGCATCTCTGGTTTTGAAAATTTGTCCCAACTCATCATAGTATGAGAAGTCTCTCAATATGTTTCTCCTTTTAAAAAACTAAACTATATTTTAAGCCAATTAATATTCCTTCTCACATCTCAAAAACACCTAACTCTGATGCTATTTCAAAAGCCATCCCACCATTTCATGCCTGCTTTCACCTTTAAACATCACATTTCTGCTTTCAAAATGTTTCATACATAACCTTCACGAAGACTGCAAGATACCTTGCATTTGAGGGGCAGCAGAGCCAGCTGGTGCATCTCGCAATAGCATCTATACACCTACATCTGTTTGATGATATTTTGTACTGCGCATGCATGAAAATATGCACAACTTGTTTCTCTGTTATTGATAAGAAGGCATAATTAGCTCTGAACAGTTCAGCAAAACTAAAAAACTATTATTTTTTAAGTGTACTAGAAAAGGGAGACTTTCAGACTGTGTGAAGGGCATTCACATGTGTGAATTGGGTTGAAAGTCAATGAGAGTTGAGGGCTGACTTTCTCTGCACACCCTCTGGTCATGGCTTCCTGTGTCAAAAGCTGTCCTGGCTCCACTGGACCTTGCTCATGTGAATATTCTCAGAAGGCTGTTTGGTGACATGTGGTGAGACCTGCATCTCTGACTTCTCAGGTGTTGGTGTCCGGGCTGTTGAGTTCCTACATGTAATGGTAAACTGAAAGAGGACAGATTTAGATTAGATGTAAGGAAGAAGTTCTTCACTGTGAGGGTGGTGAGGCACTGGAACAGGTTGCCCAGAGAGGCTGTGGATGCCCCATCCCTGGAAGTGTTCAAGGCCAGGTTGGATGGGGCTTTGAGCAACCTGGTCTAGTGGAAGGTGTCCCTGCCCATGGCAGGGAGGTTGAACTAGATGATCTTTAAGGTCCCTTCCAACCCAAACCATCCTATAATTCTATGTGGTCCACAAGGTGTTACGCCTGTTTGCCTCCCTGACAGCAAAAAGTTGCATCAGTAAATGTCTGATGGGTAAAGCCACATGTGCCTCCATCCAAAAAGGCATGCAGAGTTCAAGTCTGTTCCATGCTGTGGGGCATCTCACTCCAGGAATGACCTGCTGGTGGCCATGAGAGGAGAAGCCCTTGGTCTGTATGGGGCAGACCTTGCTGCTTTTCCCTTGCAGTGCAGAACAGGATGCGAATGCAAGACAGGGAGAGGGCTCTGACCTGGAGTAGCTGATGACAATGGCTGGTTTTGCCTGCTCTTTGTGGGCTTGTGGGGCACCAGGGAGTAGCAGGATGTACAGTGAGGTGGTCGCTCTTCTGGAGCTGCTTGCCATTCTGCTCCAGATAAAAGTGGACCAGCAAATAAATACCTGGTATCTCTCTAACACCAAGTCACCTGAAAGGACTGGCCCCCACCCAATGAATTTCTTATGACGAATCCCACTGTTTCCATAGAGATCCTCAATTTTACATCTTAGTGATGCCAAAGGAATCAGAAATAGCTGGGTTGTATTGTTGTGCATTTCAGGCCTTTCTTCACTTGATAAAACAAAACTGAATGATTAGAATAGAATAGAATAGAATAGAACAGAACAGAACAGAACAGACTATTTCAGTTGGAAGGGACCTACAACGATCATCTAGTCCAAATCTGGTCCATGTTACTGTTGACATGTCTGTATCACAAGGGGGGAATCTCAGTAGTGAATTTCTCATGGCCTGGTTGGGACAGGGAGGTTTCCAGGACACTGATCTTCATGATGAAGCAGCTTCTGTCTCTCAACCCAGAGAGCTCTGCAATTTGTTAGTTTGGAAAACCAGCACCTTAGCAACCACTCAGAGTGCCTCACAGCCCCAAACTGCCTACCCCTGTAGGTACAACACCTCATGGAGAGGTTTCATGTGATGGTGCTGCCTGACTCTTTCCACCAAGATGCATGAACACAGTGGTGCTCCACTTTGGGTGGCATCTTCCAGAGATGAATGATTACGAAGCATCCTCTTGCCCAGCAGCTGACAGGTGAGGACCTTTGCTGGTCCTAGCAAGGTCCTGCCAGCTGCTCAGAGCCCGGGTTCTTGGTGGGGCTGTCTGACCACATCACTAATGCTAAGATCTGCATTGACATAGTCAGGGTCTCAGTCAGAAAAACTTGTGTGGTTGCCCGAAATTGCTGGGAAGGAGCTAATCTAGCTAGCAAGTGAAAGACACTTGTGCGACTGAAACTGCTACCAATCAGCTGGCCAGATCCCTGTGAAAAAATCACGTAAGACAACAAACTTGTCCTTTATTAATAAATGCCAGGTGACAGCTAGATAGCGAGACAGAAGCTTGCTTAATTTGTTGCTCATGTTTTCTCTTGAAAGTGACAGCACCTTCTTCTTTCTCTGGCATAAAACAACCATGAACTGAAGGTTAAAGCATCTGATCAAATTTCTTTGTTTATTTTCCCTGTTTTAAGGCCAATACTAACTTTGAAACACTCAGATTTAACTAATTAGAGGTGCTGCACAGGGAGTGGAAGAATGGGAACTGGAGCAGCCCAGAGCCCAAGCCAGCTGCCAGCCAGCTCCTCACCTCTGCCAGGCTCCCACAGCTGAACACGAGGCAAACAGGATTCCTTCCTTCCTGATCTCTCTCCTCTTCCTCGCCAGCTCCAGGAGAGGGGATATCTCTGCATGCTCAGAGCTGCAGGGCTGGCTCTGGCCGGAGGCAGCTCAGCTTCTCCTCCCAAGGTAGCTCCCAGGGCCATGAAGATGGAAGCAAAATTCTGCAGGCAAGGGTTTTAGACCAAGCACAAGACCAGAAGTCTTCACAGCTATTGCAAATGCTGGGGGAAAAATAAGGTAAAAAAAGCTACATTTTCCAAAACCTGTGAAGCGTTGTTCTGGTTCCTTCTATCCTCCTCCGCCTTTACCCCAGCTGGCACTGGGCTGAATTCAGGTGGTAGAGAGAAAAATAGGAACTTTAAAAAGATAAAGTGCATTTTTGTCTTTGCTTTTCCTCGGTATGGAAAAATCTGAAATTCTGAGAGGAACTTTTACATGAATTTTTTCCTATGAATTAACAGAGAAAGCATTTCTTTTTTTTTTTTTCCTGTTACTAATAAGTATTTTAGAATTTCTTGTGTTAGTTAATTATAGTCTCTGTCCTCCACATATTAAAGATACATCAGGAGGCAAAAAATGCATTTATTCTTTGTGCAGTGTAGCTTCATCTCTACCAAACAGCTATTTAAGACATTAAGTGACATTATTTGTAACTAAAGAATGCATTTTCATTTATTTGATAATATTCTTAGAAGTATTTTCTCCCAGCCATGTTACTTTATGTTTCCTATTAGAAAGGCATCTAAGACCACATGAATCAGCCTAGCTTATTTGAGAACTAAAAATGTTGCCACGACATCACTAAGGCTCATGAGGGCAAAAGATGCTGCAGAAATATGTGGTATTGTTTGGAGCATGAGATATCCAGTATTTGGAGATCTTCCTGTAATTTGGCAGTTCTTCTCTTCTGCCTAAACTCTTGTGGTTTTCCCAGTCCTTGCTGTCAGATTTCAAGATCTTGGTGCATGCTGGAGTTTGGGCACAGATTTATGAAGGGTATTACCAAGCTGAAGCAGAATCTGTCAGAAAATGTTTGTGCTGTGATATTTATGAAAAATGGATAATCTCAAAGGCTCAAGAACTGTCATGCCAGCCTCAATATTTTAATCAGAAAGAGCTTCAAGTTAACTGATCTGCTGCTGTATTTTCCATATGCTCTTCTTGTAAACTAGTCTGCCACCACCATAAAGTCATATAATTGCATGATACCATGATAGCACCTTTCTGAGAATACCTGGTAATAACTAAGTTTTATATGGAAGCAAATATTAGCATTTACAAAGACCACTGCCTCTGCCATTCATGTGTCTCGAATTTTTGGAGCTAAAAAATGGAGCAGTGCATGATGACATTATTTACAATGCCTCAGGGAGAAATTTTAAATGATGGCTCTGGCTGTGACATAGTGAACATTAGAAAAGATTTTTTCCCCCATCATGAAATTTTTGGCTGATGCTTTCCTTTAGCAGAAATTTATATGTAGTCAACTAATTATCTTTCACTGGAAAACAATATGAGAAAATTTTCAAGGACACTCGTCATGAAAAAGGCAGCTTGATGTAAACAACGTATTCAGCTGAATAAGGAGTCTGGTGTAAACACATCTGGTGCATGCTCAGATGAGAATGTTTAGATTTTTGGACATGTAGGAGGGAATATTTGCTTTTTTTTTTAATAAACTGACAGTACTCTGTGATGTATAGTACTGTAATGTAACAGTCAACAAGGAAGACGTGGTGCATTGGCAAAACCAAAGGGAATAATTAGTGTGTTTCCAATTTCTTCTTTTCATGCTAATGAACTCTATTGTTTCTGCTAATGTGGGACACCCGTGGACTAACTACATGAGGCAACGGTGATGAATGATGGGTTCACATCACCCCAGAAAGGCACCTAAGGGGGCTGGGCTGGCTCCCTTCCAGGGTGGTGATGGGGAGGTGACTTCTTTGGGGAGCGATTCCCAAGCTAAATTGCTGCCCCTGCCTCCCTCTGGAAGGGCCCATCTCTTCCCAGTGACCACGAAGATGAATTTAGGAAAACCATCCATCCAGCTGAGCTGGTGAAATCAGGTTGCACAGGTTGATTGGGATGAATATCTCTTTTTCTTCTCTTTCCCTGACCTCTGCAGTTCTCTGTGAAGAGCTGATGTAGAGTTGGTGTCTCTGAGGAGCAGTTGTGAACATCAGTCTCAGGGAAGGAGGCTGTATGCAGGGAAGGAAGGATCTCACCACTTGGCTTTTACCACCCTCCAGATGGTATCACAGTGTCCTCATTCACTGCTGCAGCAGTGAGTGTCTTAAAAGAGAGAAAGGAACAGGTGCCGGTCATGGAAGATTTAATTATTAGGCACATCAGTCACACAGGGGGCTTGTGATGTGCAGTAACTTGCCTCCTGGATACAAGGGACTTTTTAGGACAGCTAGGTGGGTTACCTGCAAAGAGTCAGAGGTTGTGATCTGTGTTGGTACCAGTCATGTGTGGAAGTGTGGGAGTTATACTGTAGAGGCTAAATTCAAGTGGTGGGCAGAAGACTGAAGTCCAAGAATTTCATGTAGCGTTTGCTGAGAGATAGGCAGAGGTCCAACATCTCATTGTGTGAATGAGACCATGATGCAGAAAGGAAACAGGGGACTGAAAACTGACAGAGGAGCATCTAGAAGTTGTAGGAAAGCCCATAGGCACAGAAGAACCTGGACTGACATGAGCTCCAAGATAGAGATACCTGTCTTCCTTTGAACCTTCCTTTGAACCTCCTTTCCACCTCTGAGGAGACCAGGAGGGATATAAACAGCACAATTCTTATCAATAAGGGAGACACATTATTGCATGTGTGCAATATTAAGTGACAGAGTGACTGAGGACTCAATTTGCAAGTGTTTTTACCCCAGTGCTAGAAGCCTCAAAAAATAAGATGAAGGAACTAAGATGCTTGGCAGCCCTGACACAGCAGGATCTCAGGAATGTGGTGAAGGGAGATAAGCAGTGGGACAGAGTTTCCTAAGCCATAAGGTTCATAGAAATGTTAGCATTAGATGTACAGGTTGGGAAGTGACATGCTGTGTGGAGGATTACATAAAGTGAAACAGCATAAAATTATTATTGGAAAAGAGAAGCACAGTTAGATTGTTGTTGACGCAAATCCCATACTCCAACAATAAATGCAGAGTCCTGTCATTGTACAGCCATGGGCTGGATGACACCAGTGATCAGCCAATGCTAACTGAGATTAGGTACGCTGCAGATTTAGGACAGGTAGTGAAAGTAGAGAATTCAATTATTATGTGGACTGGATCAGTGCCTCATAAGAACAAGGTGCAGAGATAAAACCTTCAGGTGTAGAACAACATCTGCCTGCAACAGCTAGTCCTAGGATGCACAAGGAAAGCCATCAGCCTGGATTTGGTCTTCAGTGGTGCGCAGGGTCTTACCTGGGAGTCATTAGTGGGAAAGATAATTATAGCAGCAACCACAATACAAATAGTTTTAACATTGTAGAGGGAAAGAGCAGGACAAATTAGTCCAGCATGCAGATGTTACATTCAGAAATAGGGAGCAACATTAAAAGGCGGTAGTTAGTCAAAAAACCCACACAGAACAAGTTAAAAGAAAAACAGTCTGAAAAGCTAGAAGCCCAGTTGAAATGTGTGCCACAAATTAAAAAGAAAACAAAGTAGTTCAATAAAGCACAACATGGTCAATAAAAAGTCAGGGTGACTCTCAGAAGAAAAAGATGAGTGTCCAAGAAGAACAGTTGTCCAAATAAGGGTAATGGCAAAGCCTGTAAAATATGTGAGATCAAATGTAAACAGGAAAATAAGAGGGCCAAAAAAATAATTTGGAAAACACCTCACAAAAGATACTCAAGCCAAAGTTCCTTAGGTATATCTAAAGAAAGGTAAGGAATTAGTGGGGAAATATAAAAGGGACCTCACTGGCAAATGGGATTTCAGGCACAGTAAGACATAGCAGAACAGCTCACTGAATTCTTGGTGAACTCATTGCTGAAGATGTTGAAGACATTACCACATCGGATACATTCCTTAGGGCCCATGGGTCAGAGGAGTGAAATCAGTGTGAAGGAAATACATGGGAAGTATTAGATCAAATAAATAAATTAATAAATTAGATACTGCTGGCCAAGGTTTGTGACCTCTCTTTACAAACCACCATCGTGCCAGATAACTGGGGAACTGCCACTGTAATTCCCAAAGACCCAAGAGACTGTAGAGGGGCTCATGGGGATGATGAACTAGTGAACCTGACCTCCCTGCCCTGTAAGATGGGAGACTTCTTCATAATAAAGAATAAGTTTTCTCAGTACTCCTTCTGAGCTGAGAAGGAGTTGTCATGCTTTCTGGGAAGGGAATCCTGCCCCACCATCCTGCTGCAGTTTTGGAAAGGTGTCAGGAAGTATGTGGATAGAGGGGATCCAGTGGATATGATGTATTTGGTTGGGTGGATACTTGGATGTTGCTCAAACACAAAAAGTTGCTCAAGGAAGTAGGCAACTTCCTTGCTTACTGGAGGAAAGTCCTGTTACAGGATGAAAGCTCATTAACAAACGGGAAGGAGAGGGCAGGGCTTAGTGGTCACATTCCAAGATGGAGAAGAGTAAGTGCTGGGCAGTGATGAAGGCGGTGGATAAAGTGAAGACAGAACTACTATTCACCAGATCCATCAGCAAATAGAGGACCTTTGGTAGGCTAGGGCTGTACTGTGTAAAAGCTCTAATACAGTATTTGTGGGTGCTGGGAGTAGTACAAGGGGAATGGATCAGAGAAAGTGGCCAGACCTTCACTCTGTCTCTAAACAGCATGTCCTATTGGAGTCATTTGTCGTACTAATCATGGCCCTTCTCTTATGGCTGCACACTGCCTAGAGACAGGCACTCTAAGAATATGGCCTTGGAGCATCATTGGGGCTAATTGGGCTTTTGAACACCTTTTCAGCTACTGAGGTGGGCACCTCCTGGTTAGGTGCCTTCTGCTCCTAAGAAATGCTGCTGTGTTTGAGAGCTGCTGGTCTCACGCACTTACTGAGTTTCAGCCCTGGGGCATTGCATCTTGTAGAGGAGTAGGATGCTAGGAGCCTTATTCACTATAGGCAGAGAAACAAGAATGAAGTTAGCTCAGAAATATTAAAGCGCAAGGTGGAGGGCTGTGGGGCGGGGGGGCATGCAGGCAAAGTGCCCTCCCGGGTGATAAACAGGGCTCCTTGGTGCCACAGATGGACAGACAGTAAATTATAGATCCTCACAGCTTCTGCTGGATGCACAAAGCAGGAGTGTGAGGCATCTGAAATGCTTGTATTTATATAACACTGTGTGTGTCTGACAGAGACTCGTTAAAGAAATGCCACTTGCTTGCAAGCCGTATGCCATCAACATCCTCTTCTGCTCATTTACTGTTCAGGCAGGCAGGCAGTGCTGGGCAAGGAACTCACACTGCTCACCTTTAACTATGGCTAATGACAAATTTATAAGCCTGCAATGCTTGGTTTTCTCATCTGAGGGGGGAAACAGTAAGGATGAACTTCTTCCTGACATTTAATCTATTGCTGTGTTTGCCGCAGTTCGGAGGCTAGACTAGTAAATCTGAGCATGCTGATAAGGGATTTTTAGCTGATATGATTTGTTTGGCATGTATGCTGACATCTCTGGAGAAAGGGTTGCAGGCTTTAATGGAAGGGTCCAGTGAAATCATGCAGATTTATTTTCCTGGTAATGCATGAATTCCTCCAGCTGGAAATAAATTGTCTGTTTTTCTTGATTTAAGGCAGAGTGGTGTGAGATACTGGCTGGAAGAGTGCAGAAATGTGTAAATTAAGGCGCTGTATAAACTAATGGCTCCATTTTGAAAAGTTTGGAAAATGTAGGTTTCATGGGTCAAGAAGACATGCAAGTGGTTTTAGGACATACATGAGGATCATGCTAAAAATAATCCTTTTGTTAGCAGAGAAGGGGTAAGTGTTTTTAAAAAATAAATAAAAATATGACTGTAAGAATAGATGTACTGCCTGACATTCAGCTATTGAAATGGATTCCTTCTATTTGTATCATATGAATACAGTGTCTAGCAGTAGCTTTTCCAGTATTATTCAGTTAGCCATGGGTTGTATTTGAAACTAATTTCTTTTGCTATGTATTGTAAACACACCCATTGGGCTCCTAATTAGAGAAAAGCTGAGCACCTTGTTTGAGGTTGCACGCCTCTTGTCCCTTGGCAACGACTGCATCGTGTTCGTTGGTGAGCTCCTTTCTTAATGGTATCACAACAAGCTGCATATAGCTCTACAATAAAAGGAATTATTGTAACAGTGGAAAGCGCTGGGCTATGCATTTGGTATCAGAAAAAGGGTCAGCCTGAGGTAGAAAACAGCTGTACCATTTTGTTTCCAAATACTTGCTAATGATTTATTATAAAGAAAAACAAGTGAGTGTTCTGTGTATTCACACTCAAATTACCAGAGGAAAAGGCCCAAGCTAACACTAATCTTAGATATTCCAGTAAATCAGCTTCCTTGCCAATAATGAGGTATTTTTTGTTTATATTCATTTAAGAACTGTGTTCTTAAACATATTTTTAAAGGAAGCACTGTGGAGGTTTTACAGAAGAAGAAACAGCACAGGTAAACAAAGTAGTTTAGTGGCCTTAGGCCTCACATCTGATCTAGGTGAAGCTCAACGAAGCCCAGACCATAGTCCCAGCAGGACTACTTTAGCTTTTTAAGCTTTTCGAGACCCTCCATGAGAATACAATGCAAATGGGAGTTTATTTTTCCTTTTGACTTTTATCTGTCATACGTGGGCATTAAATATCCACTTGGGCTTTCAGCTTGTCTCCATTACCTACCCCACCACCTTCCTTCTCACTCTGGTGTGGGTGCACCGTAGCCCCCATGGATGCATGTTAGTACTGCTCCTGGGAAGCAGTGCTGCATCCAAAGTTGGTGGAAAGCAACAACTGTGTGCAGAATATAAACCAGTCCGAGCCCTGAGGTCCTGATCTCTCGATTGTTTATATCAGTAGGTTGACTGAAACACATCCATGCAATCTTATTTTCCTCCCATTGAAGCCTGCTCATGGGAGGGTGATTCATAGCCCATCTGTGTTTCATCCTGACGTCGGGTGCTGATTAGAGGGGCTCCTGGGTCTTGCCACTCACAGTGTGCAAAGCTGCCCAATGATGTTGATGGTGTTTGGGTCAGGAGTCTTATTTTAAAAGCATTCTGAGATGAAAGACACTTTACCATGATCAGAAAGGTGGTGTCAGAGGGAAAGCTGTCAGCTGTGGTTGTAGATCAGGCTGTCTCTTGGAAAAAGGAGCTGGTGGTAATAGCCCTGCTATTTACATGTCTTGGTTTAGGCTGGAATAAAGTTAATTTTCTTCTTAGTAGCTGGTATAGTGCTGTGTTTTGGATTTAGGATAAGAATAATGTTGATTACACACTGATGTTTTAGTTGTTGCTAAGCAGTGTTTATCCTAAGTCAAGAACTTGTCAGGTTTTCATACTGCCCTGCCAGAGGAGGCTGGGAGTGCACAAGAAGCTGGGAGGGGGCACAGCCAGGACAGCTGACCCAAACGAGACAGAGGGGTATTCCATACCATATTACATCATGCCCAGTATATAAACTGGGGGGAGTTGGCCGGGGGGCACCGTGGCTTGGGGATTGGCTGGGCATCAGTCAGTGGGTCATGAGCAACTGTATTGTGTATCACTTGTTTTGAAGATTCTCGTAGTAGTAGTAGTTTCTGTTCCTCTTCTGTCCTGTTAAACTGCCTTTATCTCAACCTACAAGTTTTACTTTTTTTTTCTGGTTCTCTCCCCCATCCCACTGGGGTGGAGGGGAGTGAGAGAGTGGCTGTGTGATGCTTAGTTGCTGGCTGGGATTAAATGACAACAGCACGTTAACAGCACTTAACATTTATGTACAAAGTAACCTGAATAGTGCTAAATGCTCTCAGGGAGGAAATCGGAGAGAGAAAGAAAATGGTAAGAAATACTCATCCGTGCAACAATTAATTCAATGCATAAATCTTAAGATGGTTTGAGGGACTTCGTATAGCTGTGAAATGCATCTCAATAATGCCAAGCTTTGTCAGGTGTTTGAAAGATGAGATGCCTAAGTAGCTGTGTTGAACAGAGGTGTCAGACCATTTTAGTGATGGTCTGAGTAGCATTATTAGTACAGAATAGCCTTAAGTTAGAAAGACCAGATCTCTGAGAAGACCTCTCCCCAAATAAGATTTCTTCCCAGAATCAGTGAGTTCACCTCCTGTTCCCATATCAGGGTAGTTTTTTAAAATTTCTGCTTGTCAAGAGATGGTTTAGCTAAAACTGCGAATAGTGCTTTGGAGTTTTAGAGTATTTATCATTTTTCATGGCAAAGGGGAGGTGGGCATTACACATGTATGTGGTTTTTTTCAGTTGATCTTATAATTCTCCTGTCACAAAGATGAAGATAAACATTTTGTTGCAGCTGTAAGACAGATGTGTGCTCTGAATCTTCAAGTAAGTCAGATTAAGAACAGCCCTTTACCTAACCCTAGAGCTTGTCCCTCAAAGCCATTTAAATCAGTGGAATTAGAAGCTGCTTAGTCCAGCTGAGGGCACATTACAAGA
Organism: Pandion haliaetus; assembly: GCA_013401275.1. Lineage (NCBI taxonomy): Eukaryota > Metazoa > Chordata > Aves > Accipitriformes > Pandionidae > Pandion > Pandion haliaetus. Next base: position 336,909 of record VYZV01012067.1, on the reverse strand, counting down.
AAATTCCTGGCATCTAGTCTTCCTCTGGTAGCTTTGTTATTTTTTCCTTTATTTTTAGTTATACTCTGGATAGCAGAAATTTGCTCCACTATAGGCAGTTCTAGATAATGTTTTTGCAACTCATAAGACTGCACTCACATGGAGGAAGGACTCCATTCCTTGGAAGGGTCCCATTTCCCAAAGGGCTTGTAGATGTACAAGAAAAACTCAGAACACACCTTCAGGGATACCATGTTCTTATAACCAGGCTCATTTCAAATGGACATTTTGGTAGCATCTAGCAGCCCTATTGACAGGCCAACACCCTCTTGTGCAAGAGGTTACTGGTTATACTGGCTATAATCAATAAATAGACAATCCCAGCCACAAGTGCACAATTCAAGGTCCTGTCTACACTGCAGTCGGGATAGGCATATCCAAATATGCTGTCACCTAACCAGCTCAGCTCTGTGTGGTGTCAGGGCAGGCATGAGCTGTGAAACCTACACAGGTAATGCTCCCCAGACTCTGCGGGGTGACAGCAGGGGAATTCAGGGATGGTGATGCTCAGACAGCTTGTCCAAGCTCAGGACATGACTGGGGACTTACTGGCCTCTCAGTTTACCAGCCTGATCTTTCCATTTNGACTAGGGAGAGAGGTCGGTTTTTTGCTTTCTTTTTTTTTTTTTTTTTTTTTTTTTTGTTGACTAGGTGAGACTTGCAGGTATTTCACTGGAAAGTATCCTCCAAGACCCCTAAGAAGAAGTTGCCCTGGGAGGATGCTCTCAATACCCATGTAGGTCACTCATGGATCCTGCTCACAAGAGCCTGGGAAGCCCAGAAGGACAAGAACCAGAGCCACCCATCCCTGTTTAAGCCTTACTGTAGTCCTCTGTTAAACTTGGCATAAGCAGCTTGCCTGAGACTCATAGGAAGTCTGTGAGGGATGAAAAAACAACACTCAAACATCCAGGCAGACCTTTCTTCCCCAGACCACTAGTATCAGTTGGTGAACAACTTTCTCTTCCATCCCTGTGTAGGTAAAGATAGCTCTCTTGCATGTACAATACAAATATCTCCTTTGAAATCACATTAGCTTCAATGTGTGCTTAACACTAGAGCATCCTGAAAGCTGCTGGGAGTGCTGTGTGATTGGTCTCCTTAGTTGACTCTGGTGTTGATGAGTCCCATGATTGCCGGAGCACAAAAAATGTCAGTAACTGTATCTCTTCAGTGGCTTTTGTCAGTGATGACCCTTTGAACAGAGGATGCCTAGAAACAGGAGATGTGAGATGAGTGTCTGGGTTTGGTGATATGAATGGCTTTTCTATCACACAGTGTTTTGGAAATGTCAGCTGTAATTGAAACTTAATATTCGAACAAGTTTCAGCTGGCTGCTATTTGCAGACAATGTGAATGTTTCATTTTAGTAAATGGCATCTGAAAGAAAAGGTTCTGTTGATTTATCCTATTTTTTTTTCCCAAAAGGACACTGACAGCCAGGGTGTGGGTCCTAGATTAGTTTGACTTTCACAAATCAGATACTTCCTGTTCTCCAAGTATAATTTTTTAAAAATAGCCTGGATAGCAAAAAAACAACATCCCAAAACTTTGACCTCCTGTAGCAGGACCTGCAGTACTGCTGCTATTTGGGAACTGGCAGAACTGAAGAGTATGAGCTAAAAGATGAATCTAAACCTGTGTCTGCAGTTAACTGGTGGATACTACACAAAAACAAGGAGCAAGCAAATTTAGGTCAATGTAATCAGCGTTTATGCAACACCTAACTATGAGAGAAATAAATTGTGTTTCCAAAGGGAGGCCTACCACCAGAAAAGACTGCTGTGATACTCAGTGCTTAATGGGTTTCAGAAGGTCTTTGATCATGTATGCTTATTGATAAGGACAAGGATTCTTTCTTTCCCTCCTTCCGTCTGCCAGCCCTGCAAACTGAAACTCACTTGTTTAGGGAGCCAGGACGGTTTCTGTTTGTGCCAGGGATAACAGACCCCAGTTGGTGTGGATGCAACTCACCATCTGTGGCAGGTCTCAACAAGCATGATGGTTTGGGCTTCAGCTATCTGTTTTGCAGTCAGTCACAAGCATGAGTTGTTCAAATGCAAAAGAGACTTTCTGTTAAGCTGAACAAGCTTTGTGTGAAGCCCAAGAAGTTTCCACTCGCTGTGGTCATACTGGTAGATGAAGTGGGGGTCTACTGCCCGGTTTGAACCTAATGAACCCCATGTCCCGCATGCTTTCTGCCCATGCTCTGAGTGCATGTGGAAGATACATATGGCTGGGGTGCACAGTGCCTACACTGAACCGAAAAAGGAAAAGATCAGCAAAGCCATGGTGTGTTTCGCTGCTGCAGCCTCAGCTCCTCCCTGACTGAGTTTGAGCCCTGCAACCTCTCCTCTCCACAGAGCTCAGGACTCTGTGCAAAGTTTGTCAGTTAGCTTGGATATACAGGGACACTGGAGAGGCTGGATCTCAGGCTGGGCTGGAACTGAGTGTCAACCCACAGCAGAGATGAGTGCCATGTGTCCTGGACCCGCAGGGGTACCCAGACAAACAGTAAACATTTATTGTTGCCTTTGAAGTCAGCAGCTGCAAGCTGGAACACATCCAGGAAGGAGATCCATGAAACAAGAAGGCATTTATTTTTATGGAGTAAATCCTGATGTTAAACAAACTAATCTTCTCAAAAGTGATATGGCTCCTCTTTTGGTAAATAACTTGCAGGAATTCCTGATAAAGGATCCTTCTTAAAAATCCATCTCAAAGATGTATTTTATTCATCATACTGATGGTTTGGAGTCAAGATTTCAAAACTGGTCTCTAAATTATGCCTGTGGAAAAATGCACCCACACACAGAGCGTGAGCCCTGTTTTGAACTCATTTGAGAACTCAGCTGTATTCAGACACTTTTTAATACACTGGGGTTTATAGTTTGTATAATGAGAAGGGAAAAGACAGCAGCCCAAACCATCATTCTACGTTATAAACCCATGGGATGCTGTGTACATCCTGGTTGCTCCATTTTGAACAAAGATAAAGTAGAACATGAAAAGTTGCAGAGAAAAGTGTCAACCAGAAATATGAAACAGCTTCTGTAGCAGGAAATACTGAATAGACTAGACTTTCAACACCAAGAAGAGATGACTGAGGGGTGATGTCAGGTGGTCAGAGGAGGTGAATAAAGGATAATTATTCCCTATTATTTATATTACAGGTATCATCAGGATATACGGCGTTATTAGCAGAAAATTTAAAACAAGGAAAAGGAAGAACTTTTCATACATACACACAGTTAAATCATGGAAGTTGTGAAAGAATATTGTAGCGGTAAAAAGCAAAGAGAGGCTGGAAGATATGGCCAGTTGTGTCAATCAAGCACAAAAGTCAGCTGTATCCCCCAGTCCAAGAAGTCTCCAAAATACTGGCTGCTGGAGGGTCTGGAACAGTGGGAACAGTGCATGCTTCCCACATTTCTTACACCTTCTTGTTGCCACCTGTTGCTGGTCAGTATCAGAGACTTAGAGGGCCACTCTGCATTTAATAATAGTATCTGACTTTAACTGTATTTTTAGTAGCATCCAAGGAAGACCTCCTCCTGTCATCTTGGCAGGGATCCCACCACTCTGAACCCCATCCAAGCCTTAGACAAACCTGTCCATCTGCTTTCCAGGACTTCCTGGACACATCTCTGTCCTCAGCCTAGAAGCACCTTGGGTGACTAATGTTATTTGCTCGGGTACATATAGATGTGCCCATTCTCAGGAGCAGGTCAGTTCAAAGTTTTTGTGGTCCAGGGTTGGGCAAAGAGCTACCTGAACTGACCCCAGAGAAGCCCAAATAGTTAGATGAGATTGTGTAGTTGGACTGTAGTCAGATTTGGGGTGGTGATAGCTACTGGTCTTAATGTTATAGTCTAGTGCTTGAGGCATTCCTGCAAGGACTTAATTTGTGGTGAAGTTATGTGACATTGTACCTACATCAATACTTTATAACTGTCCTAACTGCTAGGCCATGGAGTATCCTGGGTGATTGCACTTGCCATGGCTCCAGCCAAAATTGGTCTGCGCTGTAGCCATGCCACAAGTGTCACGAGTTCAGGTGAGGAGCAGACTAGAAAATACCTCACTTGAGCTTTGGGGTTAGGCACCCTTCTAGGAAGAAGGGAGCTTGGCTGCTAGACACTGCTTTGGTTGTGGCTATGTCTGAACAAACAAATAAATGGGTCAGGGACTGTTCTTTTGTGTTGAAGACAACTGGCACAGCACAGCACAGCTTGCATCCAAGCAGCTATATTCCCTTACTCTACAAAACACGATAGCTGTACCTGTCATGGCCCATGCCATCCCAAAGCCATGCCTGGGTAATGTCTGAGAAAGGGCTAGCTGCACCGAGCTGAAGTTGTGCCAGGGGAACCACAGTGAGAATTTGATGGTGGGACACATTCTGGCCATGTGCAGTGTGCAGGCTTAGTCAACTGCCCTTAGAGACCTTCCGTGTCTGGGCTCTGCAAAGGAAGGTGGTCCCAGCTCCTCAGCTGCCCACCTCTAGCCTAGAGGAGGTAACATGGAGCTGAGTCCTGTTGAGGCTGCGTGCTGTCCACCTTCCTGGTTGTGGCATGTCCCAGGTGGTCTCTTGACCTGCTGGGCCATGGCGTGGCAGGACTGTGTCCCCCTGTCCTGTGCAGCAGAGAGGTGCAGAGCTGCCTGCATCCCTCCCACATCTTCAGCAGCACTCGCCCTTCTCTGCTGGTTCCAGAAGACTCCAGAGGGTTGTATCAGGCTGCCTGAACTCTCTTCTTCCCCCTCCCCTCTTGCCTAAAATTGCAGTGGAGCTTTGCTTAAATTAGTTACCTGAATGAGACTGGCTGGAGCCTGTCCAACATGTCTGTTCTAATGGGTGGTTTTATTGCCTCAGCTACAATTGTTTTGGAATGTGCTTTGTTTATAGCAGTAATTGATCATGCTTTGTTACAAGTGAATTAGTGGCAGCTGGAGGATCTAATTTTCCTTCAAATGGGGAGAAATTTTATAACTTCCATTGTTCATGTACAAGAAAACCTCTTTTCTTCTTCCTTTCCCCCCCCTAGTTTTGGAAATGTATTTCCAGTGTGCAACCACAGTGGGATCCCAACGAATATACTACAGTAGGTTTGGTGCTCAGGAGAAGTCTGCCATTGTCTTTTTGATTTAAAAAGATTGTTTGATAGTGTGCTTCATTAGACAGAATCTAACAAAGGGAAGTATTCCTGGATCCCACATGAAGAAGAGAACCTTCTGCGCTCATTACCACTAGCAAGGGCATTTTTTCATGCCCAAAGAATAGGTTGGTGAGGGGACCAGGAGGCATAATCTGCAACAAGTGTACCCACTTGGGCTCATCAAGGTCTGCAGGATAGTTAGAGTTTCTGTGAGATGAAAGAAAACCTCCAAATAACAAACCCTTGGCACTGGGAATAGAATATTTTAATACTGGCTTCCAATTTAATGGTCACAGAAAGCAAAGTGAACAGTCCAGCTAAATAACGTGGCATTTAAAAGCCACTCCAGGCTGTGTTCAGCTCTGCCACAATTCTCCAGTGATCCCAGTTTCAAGCACTTAACAGGGATGCTTGGTTAAGCACCTCTTCCACGTCTGGCTATCTGTATGGTGATAGAAAGAGACGGGCACTTCCCAAGGTGGTCTGTGTCTTGGGAGAGCTGAATCGTGCTGTGGAGCTCTCAGTTTCCCTCCACTTGTTAGAGAAGGCAACTAATCCCGTGATGCAGGTTGGGTAAGTCTGCCCAGCCATCCCTATGGGCTTAGGGGAAGATGTTTTGCTTTTCTGCCTCCATTTCTCTGCCTTAAAAAGTCAGTTTAACAAAAGATATTGGTTGTACAATTCTGCTGTGAGAATTAAAGTATATGCAGAGGGCTTAGACAAAGACAACATGGTTTAAATGACAGACGGTTTTTAGAGCATTGGCTGATGAGGGATAATCACTTTAATTCAGGGAGGGTCAGCTGCAGATTTGACTTTACGTCTGAAGCATCTGAGCTGACTCCTCCTCCTAAGCAGTCATAAAAAACTTGTTTTTCTGGGCTGGAGCAGGAAACAAGTAGAAGCCAATGACAACACAAACCAACCCCCAGTTTCCATCAGCTATAGGGAATGAGCAGGTGTCATATATTTCCTGCTCTTTGATCCCTTTGCTTTGAATGCTTCACAGCAAAAAAATGCTTAAAAGCTGTTGAAGACTTCTGCTGTGTTACATGATATGCCAAGACAGGAATGCTGCTATGCTCTTCTCTGCTTAAAGTAAAATATTAGGCAAAGCAGCTGTTCTGGTGGCTGTTACTGTGAGTTTAAAAACATTGTGTTGACTAGTTTGACATCTTGCGCTCACAGTCTCGTATTTTCAGTTTTAGCAACAGGGATTAATAAGCCTGGTGGAAAAGATTTTTTTTAAAGCAGTAAGTTCAAGAGCATCCCTCAAGCTTATTGACAATGGTCTTTTCAACTTTAGAGACGTTGCAGTTTCCTGGCAGAGTCCCCCATGCTGTCTGTTAGTGTGTGCTCCTTGGACACCTTCCCCAGAAACCCAAGCTGTCATTTCAGGCACCTACAGAAGTGTCTCAAAGCCTCAAGAAAGCCTGAGCTTTTGTGCACCTCCTGGCTGGCTGCCCAAGCCAAATGTCATTGCCTGCCCCATTGATGTGAGGAGAACACTGACCATTTGCAACAGTCTGTGCCTAACCCTGTGCACTGAGCTCTTTAAAATATTGGGCTTTTATTCTTTGTTAACCTTTTAAAAAGGTGACTTAGAAGCCTGAGAGACAAGATCCGCCTTGAAAATGGGTGTTTAGTTGTAAAACCAAACCTAACCCAAAATTTCCATCTTGTCTGGTTGGAAGATACCTGATTGCGCTGGCCCCAATTCCTGAAAATCTGGCCAAATGCTCTTTTAAAAGTTGATCACGGCTGGGAAAAAGTTTAGTGGACATGAGGGGATATTTGTACAGCTGATGGAAGGATTTAAGCTCGGGGACCTAATGCCAGTCAGGAAAAGAAAGGGCTCTGCAGAAGGTGCACAGGAGTTTGGCTTTTGTTCTGAATGGCTCTGTTGAGAAAATGTCTTCCTCCCAGTGCTAATCATGGAGAGCACAGCTTGGCTAATTAGGCAGGTGATTCTGTTGGGCTGTCCTGCTTGGTCCTGAGGCATTTATGTTCTGGGTTACTCTGCAATAGAGTTTCTTCCTTTCTTTTGCAGCTGGGATTAAACCAAATGAAAGAAATGGTGCTTTAACCTTGAAAAATTGAAGGCTAGGGTTGATTTTGAAAAACGAGTCTTCTGCATATTTTAATAGACCCTTTTTTGTTCAAGTTTAATGAAGGTAAAAGGAAGAGCTCTGAAAAATGCAGCCAACCATGACAAAATGTATAAAGCCCTAGAGAAGCCTTGTCTGCTTGTTGGAATCCCACTGTGTAGCAGTATATAGAAAACGCAGGAGGAAAGGAGGCAATTTTATCACTATTGACAGGTCAGAGAGACACATAGAACAGGTTTAACCCCTTCAGAGCAGCTGCTTAGGTTTTGAAGCCATATCTTTACATTTTTTCTTGCCATTAACTCTCTCTCCACTTCTAACAGGCAACGTGGTTGTGTTGCCAGAGTTTGGCCGTGCTTGGCTGCCTCTGTCAGCACCGCTCGTGCTCGCTGCTTCTGAGAGCATCCTGCTGCACAGGATGAGTGCAGAAGGTTATTCACAGCGCTGGGCTCTCCAAGTGACAGTGTTGAGAGTTGGGGTTCCCCTCTCCTTCCTACCTCTGTCACGCTATGCAGTGATGTCTACTTTCCAATCGCTGGGCAGGCTTTTGCTGGTCTTAACTTTACCTGGTCAGAGAAAATTGGCATGGTAATGCCTCTCTCTGCAACTTGTAACTCTCCCTGAGGTGAAAGAAAAGCATGTTGAGCATGTGGGTATCTGCATGAAGTTGTTTGAATCTAAAACCTAGTCTGTTTTGTTGAAATCTGTAATATTAAACCCAAGGTTGCATGAGATGAGCTTGGTCTTGCCTAACTTAAGATGCTTGGTTCGTATATCCTTGTGTCCTACTGCACCAGACTTCTGTGCACAGGCAATTGAATGAAGACCTGGATTTCTCTGTCTGCGCTGATCCTGTTTTTACAGATGGATTCATTCAAAACTCCTCAGTGTGTGCATGGGACGAGATGAGTTTCTCTCCATTGACTGTGAAGGGAGTTCACGGTGTTTACTGCAGGACACAATGTCTGCATTTGGCCAGTTGAATCCCATCCATGCACAAACTGTGGTCCCACCTGGCACTTCTGTGCTCCTGGGATCTTTCTGAAACAGAGAAAGTCCTCAAAGGCCTGCCAGACGTGCCTTTCACTCCCTGTTGTGACTTTGTCTCTCGGCGACTCGAGAGGCTGTGCCTCTTACGAAGACTGAATGATCATAATAATAACAAGCAAAGAACCAGTGAAACGGCAGGATTGATGTGCTACATGTGAAAAGTCCCTGGAGTATGTCCCTTAAAAACAGTTTGGGTCCTACGCAGAGAGCGAGCCAGGCATCTTTCCAGGCAGCTTGCTTTGGGAAAGCTGTGCTGCTGCTCACACGGTGAGTGGCATAGGGTTTCTAACAAAACACTTGAGCATGTGCTTCATTTTTAAAACCATGAGCTGTCCTGATGACCCCTTGGCCAGATGGGCTGCGGTGGGGGTGCTGAGACATCCTTCTTTCATGCATATATCCTCTTTCCCCATGTGAAAATCTTGCCTGTGGGGTTGGTTTCAAGTTGGTGTTGTGTTTGCACAGATTTCTGGCCCCGCAGCCCACCCCATCCTTGCAACAAATCCGCTGGCGCAGTGCACACACTGTGCATTGCTTGAGGTGCACAAGCAGCAGTGTCACCCTGTCACCCTGTCATTGGAGGCTGCAGAGGTCCCTCCTATGCATGTGGGGCATGTTTAGCAATCTGGGGGGCACTTCCCGAACACATGCTCCGGGCCAGAGACACGATGCTGCAGCGAAGCAGCCAGCGAGGTTCCTGGGCAGCCTGCACGAGCACGTTGCAGTTGTAGTTTAACGCTCATCAACATTAAGTCCTTTGCATCTGAGGTCTGGATGTGGATTTCTGCTTTTAAATAGAGGCTTAAGTGCTCCTTTACAACACACACAAACTTAGGGGCTCATGTCTGGCTCATGTCAGGCTCCTCTTGTGACCAGGAGCTGCAGGGTTGCTTAAAGTCTTATTTGAAAAGTTGTCTTCATAAGGAAATATAGGATTTCCTCTATTCCTGTGTGCATTTCTCACCCAGTAACACCATGTTTATCCATTTTATTCTCTATTTCTCACTGTGATCTTGTCAAGTTTCAAGTGGAAGGGAAAGGAAGCAGTCAGATGTTGCAACACAGCAATACAATCCCCCGAGCAATACAACCTCAGTTTGAAAAATATCCTGACTCCCGGCAGGATTTTGCCTGTTGATAACATTGTATAACAAGCTGCGAGAAATTATCATGGAGACTTCTAAACACGACTTTGCTTCCGAAGGATCGGCAGCCACCTTGTTCACATGCCCTGAATGCTCATCACTGCGTAGTGCTGCTTGTACAGACATTCCTGGAAAATGTGGTTGGCGCCTGTACCAGAGTTTTGTTTCAGCTTGAAACCAGAGCTGGAAGTGGTGAACAATAATCATAGTGTGACTGGGTTGTTCAGTCTGTGGGATGGGTTACTGAATCACAGATCTGGAGCACTTCTGGACTGCTCTGTGGGTGATTCTTGAACTGGTATTTTGAGGCTTTCTGGGGTAAAAATTAGGAAGAGCAAAATTTCCCAGGTATTTGTTGTCGAAATGAGTAAACAGGAAATGAAAACTGATTTCCAAACTTAAAAAGCAACAAAATTTTGATTCAAACTGTGTTTAAAAAAGATTTTAAACCCAGACGCTTCCAATTGAGCCTTTTTTGTTGAAGTCAATAGTTCCCATAGAAGCCCCTTAAGACTTTATTGCAGAAGGTATAGTTTTGTCAATGATATTTTTGGTAGGAGACGTCATGCTAATCATGGATATTACCTTTACTACCAAACAACAGGGTATGCCTCTCTGCATATAGTTTTGATGCTATTACTAAGCTTATGATACGTGTGTGTATGTATGTATTTTGTATTCCCATTCATTCTAAATATATAAATCATCAGTATTACAATTTCCTGCCTTATTCGATTTACTACAATGAAATGCAGGTACTTCTTTTGTTGTTAACAGCTATCTTTCCAGGGTAGACATTAGGAAAATATTTTTTATTAATATAACACTTTATTTTGGCTTTCCTAACAACTTTAAGAGCAACTAAAGAGAACCTGTTTTGCTGGACATGCTAGCTGCTGGTAGGCTATGGTCCTAAGAGATGAATTTCAATTTATGCTTAGTCAGTTGGAAAATATAATCTATCTCTGAGAAGCAAAATCATTTACTTTTCTACTAAGATAAGGAGTCTTTTTGGGGGCAGGACTGGTTTTGGGTACTCTCTATGGATACATCCCTACTACTAAATAAAAGAGAGCCAAGGACTGATCTTCGGGTGGGAGGCCAAGGATCACAGGCTGGTTCATGTCCATTCTGCTCCCTCTGGAGCAGGGTGGCTGCATCTACACTAAACAGCACTTGGCCCTGGCTACCCACTGGGCCCCACGAGGGGGACATTGGCCATAAAAACATGATTATTATTTTTACTGTGTTTTTCCAGTTCCACTCGTCTAAAGGAAAATGAGTAAAGTGCTGCAGCCCACCACAGCAGTGGTTTTTTCACATGATCCTGGTGGTGTGTTTTGCTGATATTTAGCATGAGGGTATGTAAGGTTGCAAAGCTGCTCAGGATAACACTGGAGAACTTCTGGGGCAGAGGAGACTGCAGAGGCCATGCAGTCTAGTCGAATCAGTCCAATAGTCATATTAGGGAAAAGTCCTGCAATGAACCATCTCAGCATGCAAGCCCAAACTCTGTTTTGCAGACAGCTGGTGGGGAAGGTCCAGGACAGAGTCAGAAATGATCTGGCTGAAGCAGTGCTTGTTGGTTGAGGCTTAGTGCCAGACTTCCTCCCCTGTTCTCTTTACTTAGGATGTAGTTATATTCTATATGACAAGCACTTTGCCAGGGAGCTTTTTGTAGGAGCAGATGGCTGGGGAGGGTTGGAGGGCTGTAACTTTCCCCTCCCCAACACCAGCACCACTCGCTGCAGTCTGCACCCCCTGCCCATGCTGTATGTCATCTGTGGTAGAGACCATTACTTTGGGGATTGCAGCTCAGGGGTGCTAGCTCGCTGGGAATGAAAGGAGCCACCCTAAAGCTATGTTAGAGCCTGGCCAGACCACCTCAGTGGGTTTTTCTGTCCAGCTTTAGGAGTCACAGGATGCACCTTCTCCCCAGCCCTGACCTCAGTGGCAGATGTGCTCTAGGTAAACCTGATGTGGAGAAAGGCTGTTGTCCTCTCACCTTTCTCACCTGCAGCAGGCAGCAGGCTGTGGAGGGAGGAGGGCATCCCTGGTACAGCCCAGGCAGGAGAACCATGTGTCAGCAGCAGGATGCATCTGCAAAGCTCTGGGCTTGCTGTGGGAGTTGGATTAAAATCTTCTAGATATCATTTCCCAGTGCTGGTCAAATTGATGCCGAAACAGTACTGCGAGTGGCAAGGGCTAGGACTCAATGTAGGTGAATGCTGCTGTAGGAATGACTGAGCTGCATACAGAAATCTATTATTTTTGCAGATATTGTGGCTTCTGCTTTGTCTCTACCATCTGAGAAGGCAACTCCTGGCATTCTAATAAAACTATGGAGTTAATTTTAATTACTGACAACTGCAGCTTGGGTTGTTATGGAAACACAAAGAACTGCCACTTCTGCAAGTTTTGTCTGTAACTTGCTGTCTGGAAATGTCATACAGGGTCTGATTCCTCTCTCCTGTCTAGCAGTAGCAAAACAGGCACGGCCACTGCATCAGTCAAATTTAAACAATGCACCGTCAGTTTAGGTAAGAGTAAAACCTCTGTCTTTTTTCTATCTGTGCCATTTCTCTGTGATTCTGAAATAAAATTGGTATGTTCCTAGTTTCCTAATGACTTGAAAAACAGTCCCCAGTCAGTTGATGAAGGAAACTAGAACACAAAATCATTGATATTAGAGTTGAAAAGCAGCTATTAGGTCACGCAGTCCCCATACAAAATTGTTCCTATGCTATTTTTTCCCACTACTTTTCACTGTCTAATTATAAATGCAGCTGCATTTGTAATAAAATCTCCTTCAGCTTTAGTTTCAGGGCCAGAATATTATACCTAGAGCACGAGTTGTTGGACAAAGAAGGTTGTCCAAGTGTTTCCATTCTGAACTCCCTTTTCAGTTTGCTGCTGTTTTCTTAGACTGAAATGTCTCATTTTTACTCCCTGCCTTTTGTCTGGGAGTAAATAGCTTTGGAAAGCTGGAACCTGGATACTTCATCTTCCTAAAAGCTATAGAAAAGGCTTGTTTATTTTCTGCATCTAGTTCACTAAAAAAATATAGTGTGTTGAATTAAGGCCTGGACTTAGTGCTGTAATTTATTGAAATTAGTGGAGTTACACCCATTAACACCTGGTATTCCTTTCCTTCTTTAGTTATGCATTACTGTTAAAAGTTATGCAAAGTATCTAAGTTGCCCGAGGTCCCACAGGAGCTGGACCCTCCTCACATGACTCAGAGATCTCTTTAGTACTCTTTGCATAACAGGTTTCTGAAAAGCAAATATTGATGCACTTTTATAAAAAAGAATGGTGGGTAGATTAGAGTTGTGCCTTCATCAGCTTCCTCACAGTAAATACATTACAGATTTCTACTGTGCCTATAATTTTTCATCCCTGCACTGCGGTACTTGAGCACAATTCGCACTGATTTCAGCTGATTGTCCCATTTTGATGGCTGAGAATAGACTCTCTCTCATACTGGCCTAAATAACCATGTGCAAATTTCACTTCAGTTATATATTTCTGTACAGGAGCGCAGACCTGGTCTTATGTCATCCAGCAAAGCTTTTAACATGGTCTTGTGAAACATTTTGAAATGCCACTCCTGTTGAGGTCTGAAAGCACTCTGACTCTTTCCTAGCAAAACAATGTTTGGTGGAACTGCATAAGATGACAGCGAAGCGGTCTCAAGCCTCAAGATGAGGGAAGCAGCACAGCTCATTAGTTGCCCCCGGCACAGTGATTTCAGGGTTGTACGTGTTTTACAGTCTTTAATCCCTGCCTGGTCTGGGACAATGAGCAGGTAGCTGGAGAATGAAGTAGAGAACACATCTTGATTTTTATAAGCCTGTAATTATTTTACTCTTTTTTTATTGCTGGCATCTGATTATCTTGTAAGAGTCACAATAATGCTGGGTTCACAGAGCCTTGCTTCGCAAATCTGAATACTGAACTCAGCAGAGCTCCACCGAGAGAGTCTGGCAAGTGCAGGAGGACATGCAAAATACCAGTGCTGGTGGGATTGCTTAACCGCACCATGGCACCAGCTTCTAATACCCTTTCACACCACGCGAGAGATCGTCTCCATGTTTGGACACCTCTGGCTGTCTTCAGCCACCTGAATGTATTGGTAGCTGAGATGCCCGAGGATATCCTGCCTGGCCTCCAGCTGCCTCTCTGGGTGGGCACAGGTGTCCATAGGTACTGAGTCAGATCTGCCACCTTATTGGCACCAGATACCCATACTTACATGTCTAAGTTATCATAACAGACAATAGCTGCCTGGGGGGGTTGCAGATCCACAGCCTCAACAGTTAACTGATGAGGTCCTCAACAGTCAACTTGTTCTGGCTGTCCCTGCTCTGAGCAGGAGGCCAGAGTAGGTGACCCGCAGAGATCCCCTCCAGCATGGGGTATTTTACGATTCAATGATTCTAACAGAGCGAGCAGAGCCTGTGGTGGACTCCAGACTGCAGTTTAGTTGATCAAACGTATGTATCTGCCCTGGGATGGGCTGTGTGCCTCTCAGGTCTCTACTGACCATACATGCTCTATCTCCACTGACTGCAATGGGTGCCTAGGATCTCTCAGCACCTCATCCACCAGCTGCATGCAGAACAAATGGGCCAGCTCAGCCTGAGACACCAGTGAGGCACAGGCATTGGTCCCCAGGCCCACAGGCACCCCATGTGCCTGTTGAGAGGCCATCTGCCACGTGGCCTTGGAAAGGTTCCCCGTGGGCTGCTGGTGCATCAGAGCTGCTCACACTCCCCTCCTTTACCTCCAGGCTCCATTGCAGGGCCACTCAATCTGCTTGAGCAAGATGCCTCAGGCAGCTGCTTCTCCTTCAGACACTTGTTGAGGATGGTGCACCTATTCCCTTTCCTGGAGGCTGCACCCCCTGAAGCAGTTACCCCGACCAGCTGCCTGCAGCCATTTCCCTGTCCTACATTTCCAGTCCCTCCAAACTGGGCTCAGCTCTGTGTGTGTCTGAACCTAATAGCCTGGCAAAGTCTTATGTCCCCCTTTATCTTTTTCAACTCCTCCTAAGCCATCCATCTCAGGAGTGCAGTTGCCTCAGAATCTATGGGGCAAAGGGAGAAGCAGGCATGTCCAGACTTGGACCATAGGAGCCTGAGCTGCCCTACTGAAATGTTTTCCTCTCTGTTGACTTTGTAGGGAGCTTGGACTGGTGAATCCCAGGTCTCACTATTGAAATTGTATGGACTAACCCAGAGTGATTTGACCAAAATGGGACAGGGAGCCTTCCTAAGAACAGTTCAGCCAGCAGATAAGAACAGGCCCTGACTTCTGCACTGGGGACAGCATCAGGCAGGGACAGTGGGTCCTTTGGAGGATGCCATCAGGAGACATGTTCCTACAGCTTCATCCCTGACAATGCCAGCTTGCTGCTTTCCTCCTCCTCATGAGTCACAGGACCTCCTGGATTTCAATGCTCCATCCTTTTCACCCTGAAAGGCCAGAAACCCACGTGCCCCTGATCCCCAAGTGGGTAACTAAAAATGGTGAGGACTTGGACCTATCTTAAAAACCTTCTTCATTTCCTGATTACGTTCCAGCTAATTGTTTTGATTTAAAATTGGAGTATGTATAGCTGATGCTCTGGACAGAAACATTAGAGGTCTCTGGTGCTTCAGAGACCAGGGAAGTGGCCTGGGTTTGAGTACAGGGAACCCCCTGAACAGGGTCCTGAGCAGGGTCTCAGCAGGTATCTTAAAGGAGACTCATTCGCCTTTTATGTTTTACAATATGTACTACTTTGAACTGAAGGTTTAGGAGAATGCAAGAAGATTAATTAGTGTTCAGTTATATCTAGAACTTTCTTCCAGTTTGTCAAATTAGGCAGAAAGTTTTAATAAATGAAAATAGTGGGTCTGACACATCTCTACTGCTATAGTTGGAGAATTAATAAAGAGCACAGACTCTGTGTGGTAGGTTTTGTGGAAAACCTTCAAATGGCTGACAACTCACATGGGAGCTGATGAATGACTCAAAAAAAAGCTTAGCTCTCAATCTTACCTTTGTCACCCACAAGGAATCTGATTCCAGACATAGGTCCTTTGTGGTTAGGAAATCCATAGCTTTCCCCTGTGCTCAGCTGTTGGGAGATCACAGGAAGGGGGATGTAAACGCACCCCCCTGCTGAGCTGTGTCTGGCTTTTGAGAGAACATGCCAAGGATGCGATGAAGCTGGATCTGGTCTACCTCTCCGTCCTTCTTCAAGGGGTTTCTGTGGCTGACTGGCTGCTCCCCTCCTCTGACAAGGCAAGCAGCCTCTTCGGGCTTTTGAACACCGCTATAGGTAAATTTGAGACAAAGTACCTTATTGGCTACTCCTTGACTTTCTTTTGTAAATTTATATGGTCCTTTGACACTGGGGGATCAAAAGCCATCATGAACACAGATAGTATGTCACTTGTACTGTTTGGGGTTTTTGTTGTGGGGTGATGGAGGTAAACTTCCACCTACAGGACCAGATGTGATTGTTTTCCACTGTAACGAGCTGTTCAGCTGGAGCTTGTTCCTTTACTCTGATATTGCTGTTTTCTAGACTCTTGTCCAAATTGTTTGTTCAAGACCTGTTTAAAGTGAAGATGCCAAACTAAACCAAACCGCTTTTGCCTGGATGCTTTTCGTATGGACCCTGCTTTCACACAGCCTGGGTTGTCTCTGGATAAGATTTACAATCAAATTTCATACTGCTCTTCCATGTGTCATCATGAAGCAGGCCAATTTTTCCAAATGACCACAAAGACAGTAAGAGACAGGCTCAATTTTTTAATACTTCCAAAGGAAAGATCAGCACAGGAAGTTGATAATGAAATACTAATTAGCACATGTTCTTTAGCTGATCAAGGACCTTCATTGCAAAACCCTTAAATTGAACAAGTTAAAAATGTTCCCTTAAGTGAAGAGGTTGACTGTAAGATTATTCAGCTGCTTTGTTTGCAAGTAAAACACAATCCTGACTTCTAAAAGTGGAGGGGGGAAAAAAATCCCCAGCAATTTCCCAGTATGATTATGAAAAAAAAGAAAAGAGATAAAGAACATCACAGCTTTTGAAATTGTGGAGAATTTTTCTGAGGAAGACTTCAGGACAGTCTTAGAATAAATAACCGCTGTCTGCAACAAAGGACATACAATGCACAGTGACAGGAACAGGTTATGGATTGCACTGAATTGTGCCATGTAGCTACACCACAGTGGACGTAGCTTCACCGACAATGGAAGGTTGCGTGGGATAAGCTGTGTGTACTTGGTGCTGTAGGAAGTCTTTGGCCTGTTGTTCTCCTAGAGGAGTTCTGCTTTTGAGGCCCTTAAGGTATGAGGGGTTAAAGGCATTAGCTGGGACATACAAGGAAAAAGGGGCCACTGTGAAGGAGCATCAACTGTCGTTTGGGGCCAGTATGTGCAGTTGTGGGTGTGCTGCTTCTGGGGAGGTCCAGAAACAAGGACTTCAGATAGAGAAGTTTCACATTCCCGTCTTGGCAATGAGTGAGGCTAGAAGGGCCTTCTGTGCAGCAGACGGCATGCCTGGAGGGTTGGGAGCTCCAGACCAGGTGGAAAAGATAGCACAGATTTACACCCACCTGAGCAGAGGGAGGATTTATACCCACCTGGACAGCCAGACTGGGGAACACCTCCATGAAGAAGTCATGATGTTGGTGTGAGCTGCCTTGCCCAATCTCCAGGTGCCAATGTGCTCAGCAGCAATTTTATCCAGACAGTCAAACTGCCTTTGCTTTGATGCTGAAGGCTTGGTATGCCCTGGCTCAACAGCCTCCACAGAGAGTTACAGCTTTGCAGGGGGATCTAAAATGCACTTAAATGAGATACACGAGTGCCTCTCTCTGCCACAGGTTGGTGGGCACCAGAAAGAGTGGAGCGGCCCTGTAAAATCCCCTTGTTTTATGTAAGCTGAGCTACACTGTTAGGGTCCAGTTGCTGCAGCAATTGGGTTTACTGGGTGCATTTATCCAAGGGGTGCTAAAAAAAAGGCACAGTGCAGCTAGGAAAATATCCCCATGTCTCCTCCTTCCCACCTGGAGTGGGTGTCCTCCAGGGAGGTGTCAGTGGCACTTCCACCTCCTCACTGTGGCCTGTCCCATCTACCAAGTTAAAAGCACTATCTCAGTTGATATTGGCCAATGTCACACTGTGGTCACACATCAGAAACTCTCCCTCTATCTTTGGGTCCTGTATTTGTGGCTTTGCTGTGTGCTTCATGGTACATTTTGTGCCCATTTCCTCTCAGAGATGACTCATGTGATGGAACGTCATGTTTCTCAGTGAGTGATGGCAGTAACTGAATAATTTTAATGCCTCTGAATGCCAAATTTTTTCAAACACATTTCTGTTTTGTGTGTAGCTTCCAAGTAGACTGTGATCTCAGTATTTTTTCTTAATTCATGTTTAAAATTCTTAAATCCAGACTCAATGAAAAGGCTGAAGCTGTCATATGTTTTAAAAATTCAACTTCAGTTACTGATTTTCTTTTTCCTGTTTTTTCTTCTTTTCTGATTTCCTCTTGGAGTTTATAACATTTCAGATATGTTTGAGTGATGATTTCTTTGGCAATAGTTCTTCCTTGTATTTAAAATGTAATGTGTGCATTTTAGGAGGTTTTCTAAAACCCAAGATTTTCTAAAATTGCTTTACCTGGGTAAGATGTCTTGCCTTTTTTTTTTTTTCTTCAGTGTGTTCAATTTGGGGGCTATTCAATACGGTATTTTTGTTCTTTCCATAGCTTACATGGTGCTCAAGGAATTTACAGAAGAAGAAATTTTCTCATTTCATAAGATTTTAGCATTTAATTCTATACCAGTGTATACTACTCAGAAATAGGTGTCAAGTAGCATGGGAGATGAATTGATGTCAGTGAAGCATAAGCAAAGTATCTTTCTCACAGTACTTAACAATTTTGAAACCTTCAGTTCATCATTTCATGTGTCTGAACTAAGGAGAAACTTCTAAATTGAATTTCTACAAAGCAAATCCACTGAGTTAGTGACTTTAATATATCTTGAGTGGCATGTTGGGAGAGCAGCAGAGCAGGCAAGCAACAGCACCATTTACTTTAAACATCCAACTACTGATGCCCAGGCAAGAAGTATGATCTTGCCTATGCATCCCATACAGCACATGGAAACAACAACGTCCTCCAAGAGGTGACAAAAAGCAGGGGCCAAGCTTCTGCCCTGCCATGTCTCTCCTTGCAACACAGAAAATGCCAGAGGAGAGGGCAGGCAGCAGAGCTTGCACAGGGCAAGGAGCTCCCTGAACCATGCAGGATTGGTCTGTGCTTAGATGCGGGTTCCCGTGTCCCTGGGGAATAGCTGGAGGTGTGGATGGCCTCAGATGGTGCAAGGCTTGGGCAGCCATGGAGGATGCTTCCCTTGCTAACGCCGTAGCTTGGAGAGCTTTCCTGCTTTCAGGCTCTTCATGACCATCATTATTTTCTGCAGGGAGCCTTTACTGCATGCTGCTGTGTGCCTTGCACCACTTGGGGTGCTCTTGATAGCCTTGCAGCCTGGAGGAGATGGATCTTTCCAAGTTGGGTTCACCCTGCTTTAGCGTCTGTCTGCTTGGTGACGTAGTCCCCTTCGTGGGCATCTCGCACTGCTGTGTCCAACTCTATATCTACTCTACAGCCAACTCTGCTTTCTTCTCCCTTGGCACTTTGTTCTTTTCGTTGAGGGACTCTGCCTTGTTGAGGCTTTGCAGATGGAGGGGACTCTCTGTGCTCAACTTATGCTTATTTACTTACTTTTATTTCTGTATCCTTTTGAACACATACTAAAGTTAAATCCATTACTCCCATTCTGAACACAAATCACACCTGTGTTTGACTAAGACTTACTGTTTTAGAAAAGACATCACAAAGTGGAGAATTTACAGTAATATGCTGTCAGGTTTCATCACTCTCAATATGAAATGTATGTGCCTTCTTTCTTATTTTAAGACATTTTCTTTTAGCTTCCCACCACTGGTGCTTATTATGTTTTTCCCTGCTTGTTGCACCTTCCTCTTCTTTCCTTCTTCTCTTTCATGTTCCTTAGTTTTTCTAAAATTGCTCATCCATTTTTTCCCCTGTCTTGCTTTTTGTCTGGTAAAAGCAATCACATATCAGCATCAAGCAGCTGTATGAATTCTAGTAACTGTTTTTATCTCTGAAGATTTTAAACTTTGTCAGAATATCCTGATAATATGCTGACTGAAATTCCCCTCTGAAGTCTCAATTTTACACATACTGTTGTTTCCCCTGTACCTCTTTGCAGACAGATACTTAGTGATGTTTCTGTTTAACCTCTGGGGAAGACACAAAATGGGAAACAAGCAAGTAACAAGCAATTCCAAATCCCATTGCTATAAATCTGATTTGTTTCCCTTCTGCTTACAAAACTGGCAAATTATTTTATTATCTGATATCACACCAATAACAAGACAGGTCTGTTCCATGCAGTCCAATTATGAAAAATTGCCTGAGATAAAATGACTTACAGTGGACCTGTTTTTCATGGCCCTGTTGCAAGGAAATATTTACCTGCCTGAAGTCAGGAGAATTTACACTGGTGCTGGCAGCTGAAGACATCTAATCAGAAAAAAATTGTCAGATAAAATGTTGGTCAGCCCCAGCTGTTTGGACCATTTTGTTGATGCATGAAACCTAGTTTGACTCCAACTGTGGAATTTTTCTAACTTTGGTCAGTGGTGGAGTTTAGGGCATTGGGATGGGTTGGAGAGTCCCCTGAATTCCTTTCCAAAGTGGTTTTCTGAAAAGCTGAGAACAAGTTTGTCCATGATACTCAAATGCTTTTTGTCCAGATGTGAGAATCAATTGGCTCGAGTGGATTTGATTCTTCTGGGTTTGGTATTTTTATTGGTTAGTAGTAAATTAGCTAAAAACCTGCATCATTGCCAGGATGTGTGTGAACTATATTGGTGGAAGGGAAATGTTAGTAATGTATGTCAGTAACAAGATTAGTGCCTTGGTTATTTTATTCAGTTATATCCCCTTCCAAATGGCTGGATCCTCTCTTGTGCAGCATTACAAAATGGAAGTATCTGGAAGAAGCAGAGATCAGACTTCTTTGCCAGAAAGCCATGTAACAGAGGTTTACATTTTTTTTTCCATATTATCACAAAAAATGGCTGATGTCTCGATGTCCATTAGAAGTGCACAGCCTGATAAGCCTTCAGGCTTTAGGAATGGCTGATGAAATGCATGGATCCCATTCAGCAGACTTTCATATCAGAGTGGAAATATTCTGAGTACACATACATGGGTGTATAGACAAGTACACGGAGAGAATGACTATGTCAGTCCGCAGCTGCTTCAAAACACTCTGTCCCATCCTTTGCCCCTCACTCCTGTGCCTCCCACAAACCATGGGTTTTGAATTTTTTGCATCCTCCTGGCTGCTAGCGTGGGTGCTCACGGCTGCACCGGCTGGGTGTCCTGTGCAGAGAGGGAAGGTGGTTTTCAAGAGCACAAAATCAGGACCCTGAATCATCAGTTAGGGCCTGATACGCAGCGGGAAATGAAGAGCATTTCTCTTGGTTCAGCAGGATGTTGGTTAAGATTTAATGCTCAATCACTGAGGAAACAATATCTTTATTTTCTTAATCACGTTTATGTGACACGGGGGATAAGGCTGTCATTTTAGATGCGGGACAAGTGTATGGGTTTTCTGTTCACCTGAACGGCAGCACATGCAATTAGCCCTGAGGGTGCTGTACATCACTTTCCACTCCCCAGCCCTGCCCAACAGCCTGCTAATGACTCTGCAGCCATTCCAGGTAGCAAGCACGAAAAGGGAGCAAGGCCGTTGCATAACCGGGGCTTTCACTAACAAACAGAGTGCGTGTTGCTTGGCCTTTTTCTCTCCCCTTTGTCAGTTAGTGCATTCTTGGGAGAGAAAGTGCTTTACTTCCCGCTCAAGTGGTTAACATTAATGATTAATAGCAGAGGAACACGAAAATGGTTTATGAGGATGGGCTTCTGTGGTGAGTAATGATGGGGCACCCTCTGTCAAAACCATGGTGGTGGGAATCACATATACATGGTTATATATTTATATGTATTTATATTTGTGTGTGTTTGTGTGCATATGTTGCTGGAAGTTTATACTAAAAATATCTTCTTTGAAGTCAGAAAATTGCCTTTTTTGTCTCCTTTGTGTCTTAGAGAACAGCAGTAGACACATTCCATCCTCCTGAAAAATTCATGTTTGTTCTGGGAATTTCTTTGGCCTCAAGGCAGCACATTCAGAAATGTACTTTTAAGAGAAGAGTAAGAAAGATTTGCCAAGCCACTGCTGAGCCTTGCAGACGTTCTTGCCCTGAGATGGTCCTCTTCCCCTGGCTTACCTCCACAAGCCCGGGCTTCCTGCTCCACGCAGGCCAGCCTTTGCCTTGCTGTGGCACAGAAGGCTTTGCTGGAGAGGAAGCTTTGATGTTTGATGCAAGCCAGGCAGGATGGTTTGCCATGCACTGCGGTTTGCCACATGCCGTGGCAAAAAAAATGAGTGAAACAATTCCTGCTTTGCATATTGTAAACCTGCTTTGAGGCAGACACACAGACACAAGAAGGTCTCACAGCTTGTGAGGGTGAAAAGAAGACTAGCTAATGAAAGCAAGAGTGTGAAGCTAACATGGGCTCATTCTTGCCTGGAGCAATTATAAATCAATGGAGATATTAAAAAAATAAACAACCTGTGCTTCAGCAGTGATGGAGTGCCTTCAGGGTGCCTCTGGGTCTGGAGGGTGTCCACCTCGGAGGAACAGCTACAGGGAGCTTCATATTCAGGAGCCCCACCAGGATGAAGCATCAGGGCTGACTGAGATGCTGGGACTTGCATTGCCATTATCAGGCTGATGTCCTTTCCTGCACTGAGTCTGTAAGAGCTCATTACAAGGCTGTTACAGGCCATAAATGAAGATGCTTTTCCTCTTTTTTGGTTTATGGGGGGAGCTTGTCTAAGAAAAGTGACCGACTTCTGTACCTTTGTCCAACCCAGGGTGCTACAATAGCAATCTGACCACTTTGGCCACCAGGAGATGTTTTGGGCTGGTCATGTGAGCTACCCCACATCAGTCTGATTTTCAAAGGCAATGAGACCACACAGTTTCAGCATTCATTGGACTTTTTTTCCATCCATCTATCTTTCCATCTGTCAGTCTCTACTCCCCAGCAAACATCAAGAAATTTCAGTTCTGATGGAGAGATCTCAAAGATGATGTATTCATATGGATATCATGACACTTGACCTCTATCCACTCTCTGGATAGAGGAGAGACTCTAATTAATGTCCCGGCACAGTGACAGGTTGCAGTGAGAGCTCAAGTATATTTGTAGCTTGGAATCAGCTCAGCACTTGCTGTCCTTTCTTCTGCTGGTAGGCAGGAGTGTGGCAAGAATATAAGGATGCTGCTGGGATGTGGTGGTGGTGTGCTGGCTGGAGACTGTTGGGAGACAGGGAAGTTCTTTGTGGAAAGCCAGGATTTGTTAATTCTACTGCTCAATGAAGAGATGGATGAATTTTACTCACAAAACACTTAAAAATAATCAGTCAAAAAAGTAAAACAGGTTTATATATAATAACAAGGAACTTCTATATTTGCGGTGAAGCTGTTAACAGGCAATGTGCAAAGCCATGTCTTTCTTGGAGGCTGCAAACTATTATATACTCCATTAATTATCCACCTACCATTTTTCCTTCAGGGGTATCACAAAGGGCTTTACATGAGAGGAGTGAGCACCCCTTCTTTGCTTCACTCAGGTAGCCAAAAATGCCCAGAAGCAATAGGATGGGGTCAGGGTGGTTTTCACAAGGGACAGGCAGCCCCGTTTCCAGCTAGATGGATTGTTACTCTGGGCTGAAGGCTGCGAGTAGTTGGCTAACCTTGGTGGTGGGGCAGGGACAACTCTGAAACCTGCCTTTTCCCTGGTGGAGTCTGCAGGGAAGGGGAACCCTCACTGTTTCTCCTCTTGGGATGGCTTTTGGACACCTCCAGGCTGACTGAACAGCACCAGGTGGGTGCCATCCTGGTGGGGCAGGACTGTGGTACCTAGTGCCAGCCCCATCCTAACCCCTTCTCTGAAGAGTGGTGAACATGGTAGGGCTGCTGTGTGCTCTGGGTTATGATTCACAACATGACTAACCCATGCAGGGAAACAGAAATTCATGTTACCTCTTTGTGCAGAGGCACAGGGAGGTTTCTCAATGATCCTTTGGAACACTGGTGTGAGACTGCCACAGTTGTCAAGCAGAGCCATCTTACAGAAGATGGTGAAATGCAGAGTGGAGCTGATCAAATTTTAATTTCAAGGGTTTCAAACACATTGCCTAGGCCACTGCAACCCCCTCCTGGGAATATGCACACAGAGGTAAAAGTGTTGCTTAATGGTTTATGAAACTCCTATTCAGAAATACTCCAGATGGCACAGGGATCCCCCAGTTGCGTGGTTCTGACTGCTGTCGGTGGGAAAAAAATGTTATTGCGGGAAAACTGCCTGTGTGGAAGTGAACCCTTTTACATTCACTCAAAATACTACTCTTGTTCTTCCCACTACTGCTTCCTTGGTACCCAAGGCATCTTCCAACAGTGGCTGCATACGAGAGGCTGAGCCTTTCATGGCACCGTGTCACTGGCATAAGGCTGTGCTGTCCTAATATTCACAGCACTTACATAGACCTACCCATGTTTATTTTTATTCAGGCAGTTGGGTACCACTTTCATAAAACCCACACAAGGTGTGCCACACTAGCCACAAGAGCTTCACGGCTGACTCAAGGCAATCCAGCTTTGTGCTGCTGCTTGAAGGCTTGAGCCTGTCCTTTTTTGGCCACTGGTGTCAAGGGTGCCAGTGCAGCTCCTGAGTGGGACAGGCTGGTGGACTGCCTCAAAACTAGCCTTAAAAAACAGTTGGCTTGCAAGCTGATCCGACTTGCTGTGACACCTCGCTCAGGGTATTTAGCACCAGGCTTTGCCATCTCCGTTCTGCTCCGCCGTCTCCATTTTGCTCTGCCACAGCTGCAGTGCTAGCAAGTATCAAACTTACTCCTGTTAGGGCGGGCTGGGCTGCCGGTCAGGCAGAGACTGAAATTGCAGCTGTGCTCTTTTTTTTTCCCATGCATCAGCTGCATTAAGTACTCAGTATTCCTGGCTATGGTGTCTAGGGAGATGGCTTTCTCAGGTCAGAAGGAGGTTGTTCCTCATTTGGATAAATATAAATATAAAGACTATATAAGATTTGGATAAATATAAATATAAAGACTATATAAGATTTGGATAAATATAAAGATTAAAGCCAGATATAAATGAAACAATTAGAACCCTCTTGGGCTGGGATCCTTCAAGTAAGAGAAACACAGTTTTAAGTAATTACAAAAAGTGACATTTCTTGACACTTGTTGGATTTGACCAAGAGTTTGTCCAAGGCAGCGTTCCTCTGAGCAGCAGTGCACTGACATGTTTGAAGCCTTGCACAAGGTGCTACTATAATTCTCTCTGATATTCCCATAAGTAGTTGTACATGTTTGCAGTGCTGGTTGTGATCGGTGCAGTCTGATTCCTGTCTGGCTGATTTCCTCCTCTGTGTAAACTTTGCTTTCCATGAACCCTCATGAGTTTCCAAAGTTCACTTTCCATGAGAATCTGTGTGACCAGAACTGGATTGTTTGCCTATTTGAGAGAAGCAAACACAGCTGGAACAAGTTCTTTTTTTTTAATCAGCGTGAGAATTTGTGAAAATATTTTGGGTCGTGATCCCTCTGCTCTACCTTTTCTGCCTGGTACTTGCACAGAAAAGTGGAAAAAATCCATTTTATTCTTTCGATAAGGCTACTACATGTCTCAGCTTCTAATTGTGATAAAAAATCTCCTTTGACAGGCCTGCCAATTTAAAAGTCAACCTCAGTTTATTGAAATGAAAGAAAGGAATTGAACTTCAGTTCTCCCAGAGAATCATTCTTCTCATATCCCGAGCACACATTAGTTCTGGATCTCTGTGGAATACAATAGGAGAGACGTTATTGAATTGAAGTTTCAAGCACAGAAGCAAAGCTCTGGCCAATTATATTTTGCCAGGGCTGAAATTGGACTAGTCAAAAAAACCTATATCAAACTGCAAACCAATGTGATGTAGAATCAAATCTCTTCTGAGATGAAATGCTTATCTGTCTGGAAAGGTGAGAGAAGGGATGCTGTATTTTTGTCTTTAATATGTCTGCTCTTCATGCCCTGCTTCCTGACTTCGTCTCCTTTTTCTATCATAATCTGTATTGTGTGGCTGCTTAGAATTCAGTGGTAGTACCGAGTATTAGATGTCAGAGTGCTTTTGCCTTATAATTACTGGGCTTGTTGGGAGTGTGCTGGATGGTAGAGGTGGAAACTCAAACCATGTGCTCCTTCAGGATGTCATGAGGTCAGCCCCCAAGCAGATACCAACACAAGTGTCCTGGTTTCAGCTGGGATAGAGTTAATTGTCTTCCTAGTAGCTGGTATAGTGCTATGTTTTTGAGCTAGGTATGAGAAGAATGTTGATAACACACTGATGTTCTCAGCTGTTGCTAAGTAATGTTTAGTCTAAATTCAAGGATTTTGCAGCTTCTGATGGCCAGCCAGCAAGAAGGCTGGAGGGGCACAAGGAGTTGGGAGGGGACACAGCCAGGGCAGCTGACCCAAAGTGGCCAACGGGGTATTCCATACCATGTGACGTCACGTCTAGTATAGAAACTGGGGGGAGTGGGGGTGGGGGGGGATTACTGCTCAGGGACTAACTGGGTGGTAAGCAATTGCATTGTGCATCACTTCTATAGTCCAATCCTTTTATTATTACTGTTGTCATTTTATTAGTATTGTCATTATCATTTTTAGTTTCTTCTTTTCTGTTCTATTAAACCGTTCTTATCTCAACCCATGAGTTTAACTTCTTTTCCCAATTTTCTCCCTCATCCCACTGGGTGTTGGGGGGAAGTGAGTGAGCGGCTGCATGGTGCTTAATTGCTGGCTGGGGTTAAACCATGACACAGGACAGGGGAGGAGAGTCTGCCTATCAAATGTCCCATTTGCTGCAGGGAGGCGAGGTTTCATAACCAGCTGTTACAGAGTCAGCACTGACTTTCCATTATATTCCCATTCCTGTTGGAAGGGCACTTATGCTCTATGGTTTGTATGAGATGTCAAGCTTAATTTTTCTTCAAATATTTAATTTTGTGACAAGTTTTACTACATTTGTTTCCCTTCACATCATACCTTCCCCAAGGCATCCTGTGCACCTCTACACGAGACTCAGATGCACCATCTGGGATGCTGTCTGTAGGTGGTCGTGGAACCCACATGTATAGCTATTAGTTTCAAGATGCTAATGCCTGCATTAATCATCAGATTGACTCCTTTGTGTTGCATTTTTAAAGAAAGTCTAAATTGCTTAATTTGTCTAATTATTTACAGTCCCATTTATATCAAGTTTTCTTACACAAATTATTTCTTTGGATGCAAAGTAAATGACTCAATTTTTGCAGACCTTTGGGTATGATGCCATCTGCATTTTTGTTATCTCAAGAAATTTTCATTTTGTGATTCTATTCACACACACCCCACAAATGTGAAATACGTGATGCAAGGAGTCATCACTGGGTCAAAACTAACAAGATACAGGCAACCTCAACATGCTGAGATAAAATGTTCTGAAAAAAATAATTCAAGGACTTGCAAAAATGACTGTAGCTTCAGAGAAAGTATTTTTGCTCTTTGTATCAGGCAACTATTCAGATAGTGCAAGTTCTCTACTGGTAGTTTTTGCTTATTCAAATGAGATACAAACCTAATATGTCTGGGTAGTGTATAAGTTGTTTAAAAAGTTACTTCAAGGTTCCATTAACTGAGTGATTTTGGATGGACCCAATGCTGAAGGCCCAATGTTCACATTATGGACATTTCAGGGAGGTTTACTTCAGACTAGCTGTAGTCTGGTCTCATGGATTGGAAAGCCACTAGCAGTTGAAGCCCACCTTCTGCTTTAGCATCATCCAGAAGGAGACCAGTTTGTATGGTCCATGATCACTCAGTGACAGAAGCCAAAGCATGGTTAAGTAGGGGTCGTCAGGAGATTTTGCTTCAAAAGCAGGCTCTTGATTTGAACTAAAATGCTACTGTAGATGCACCTAGATATTGCTTGTAATGACAACTGGAACAAGATTTTCTGTCAAAGCCATTTCTTCATGGAAGGTAGGAATTCAGATCAAATTTAGTAAAAGTATCTCCTTTCTACAGAAAACATCATTCTCCTTTTCTGTCAAAGATTTTCAACTAATACCAGCAGATTTCAACTCATACCTTTTCTGGCAGTCCCAGCCCAGGGCATCAAGCACCTCCATGGAGATGGGTTGAGGCCAGGCAGGACATCAGCTGGCGGTTGGGGTGTCAGGATCTGGCATGGGCATGGCTGCAGTAAAGCTGTGGCATAGCTCAGGCAGACACCCAGGGCAGGAGCTCAGCTCAAGGGCAGCTCCAGAGAAGAGGAGTGACCCTGGCCCAGGCTTCAATAGACCTTTTACCAAGGCTACCAGCACAGCTGGTCCTGAGCCCAGGCTGCCAAACCCCCAGAAGCAGTGGGAAGCATGCTCAGGACCCTGACATATGTAGAATAATTCCAAATATCCATCTTAAAAATCAAATACTTTGCTTACACTGATAAATGAGGTAGAGATTTTCAAAATTATAACAGGGAATGGATCTCCCACTTGGCAGCTTCCTGCGTTATTGCCTTAATCTGGAGGGATTTTAACTGCAGTGGAACAGATGTCACATATTGTCCTGGGAAAGGCTGCATATTGCATCAATGAATACTATGTGGGGGAGCTGGTTTTAATATGCTTTCCAAAGGAAAACTCCCACTTTGAGAGTCCATGTCTTAGGAAATACTGGAGACTTCAGCCCTGAGAGCTGGAGGTTCTTTGCGGGTGATGGACACCAGGCAGTGATAAGGTGGGATCGTGAGAGAGTCACTTTTTTGTGTGGTTTTGCACTGAACCAGTAAAAAGAATGAGTTGATAAGCTCCAAAGAAGGTGGCCAGGGCGCAATTTGGACTTACTCTTTTCTGTGGACTGTGTTACTATTTTAGACAGAAAATGACTTGCCTGTGGCATGCAGGGAGCCTTAAAAGTCAGGGATTAATAGGAAAAATTCTCAGACATTTGGTTAATTGAGATGTTTCCCGTAAGTGTTAGAAAATACAATAAAACTGATCTTCTGTAAACCCTAGTCAGCTGGGAAGGTAGTTGATTGAGATTGCTTACCAGAACAGCAAGATTTTGTTTGGAAAAAATAATGAAATTAAAAATGTGGGTTGTCTGTTTTGTCTTCTCACACCTTGTATTAAACTTGGGTGACATTTTTCAGTTAGCGTTTTTTTTTAAGATAAGAAAGAAACTTTTATTTTAAGGGGGCATAAAAGAGAAAGCAACAACAAAACCACAATTTTATGACTCTAGAAACTGAAGCTTTTCAAGCCAGTTACTGTAAGATTTGCAATGAAGCTGTGAGGAGCAACACTGATGGACGAGGAACAGGATATGGTGTTCTCCTAAATTAGCTCAGCTCCCCTGCATTAGTGCACAAGCGTTTACCATCAACTGTTAGCATGGATTTATAACCAGGACAAATGGGGCATGCTTATTTCTTTCAGCACCCTAATTAGTTACAATGCCCCCTTCCTAAAGACATTACAGGATCTGAAACATCCTCTGAGCTAGGAAATGTGTTCTCTCATATCCTGAATCCCTGGGGCAGGGTGCTGAGCAGATTCAGTCAGTGCAGCGTTAAATATGGCACAACCTGTTTACACCATTGGCTTTTCACAATGGTGGTGGGCACATATACGGAAGTTTTTTTCTAATATTGAGGGAGGATTGGTGAAGAACCATCATCAACCTGGAGTCTTGGAAAAAGTGCTAAATGGTGAATAAAACTTTGGGCATCTTTAGGGCATGGGATAGAATCTCCCCCATACAGGTGAGGAGCAAGGGGCAGCAGGGCTGTGCTGGGTGTGTGGAAAAAAAACCAACCCAGGGAACAGGCAGGTACCTGCATACTGCTTGGATAAAAATGGGAACATATTTGGGCCGCAACGCTGGAATGGCTGGGAGGAGAGTCAGCATGGAGGAGCACTGTGGCAGTACTCTGTGCAGTAGGTTCACAACTGCTATAGCCGTATGCAGTCAGGAACTGGTGCAAAGCCTACTCAGCCCATACTCTGGGTGCATCCATACCACTATAAAAGCGTTTGTATGCATTTTAATAATCGTAAACGCTGCTATTTAGCTAGGTCAGTTTATAGACCAGGAGAACAAAGCGCATATCAAAGCTGGAAGCAGACGTCCCACAGAAAGGGCCATTCCTGGCCCTGTCAGGAAGACAGAGCCATGCACTGGTCCATGCAGTCAATAAGTTTAGCAGCTCAAGAGGATTAAACCGAACTCATTGGATTTGTCACTTGCAGAGCTTTATCCAGCAGTCACATTTAATTTCCCAGCTCTCAATGCCAGTAACCTAATTTCTACATCTGTATGGGATGTGTGAAAAGCAGGGAGGGGTGGGGGAAAGCATTAGACTCGGAAAAAGCCACTGTCAATTTAAACATCATTTAAACTCTTGGGTTGAAATGACCACAGGAGTGGTGTGGTGAATAACACCGGCTAAGCGCTAACATGAGGATCAATGCTTGCTGGTTAGGGTGCTCCCCTTCCCTGCCTTGCTCCCTTTTCTGAGATGTGACCTGCTATATTGTTCCATCTGCTTTACAGATGAGGGTAGGGCTGCTGTCTCATCCATTTCCCCCTGCCCAGATAGTCCCACCTCCAGTTCATTTTCCCTGCTGTGAGAGTTTTGGGTTTCCCAGCCTTGGCTGGCGTTTACAGTCCCCCTGCTCATGCCTCCCACATCTTCCAGCATCGTTTGTGTGCTGACTCTGCCTCTGCATGCGCTCTCACCCCCCAGATGGGGATTAAGCTTTTCAAGTTTATGGAAGTGCTTCTCTTCTCCACAGTTATCTCTTAGCCAAGTTATCCAGATTTAATTGCTTTAATCATTCCTCAACTCCATCCAGACACTCAAGTTATTATTGTTTGATTTTTGTTTTTACTTGCTTCCAATTTGTCAATGTTCTATCTTTGTTTTGTGCTGCAGGCATGTCCAGAGACCTGAGAGCTGGTGAAGACTGTTCTGATCTTGCAACTGGACTTCTTGGTTAGCCTGGGCACAGGGCACACCAAGTGATTCCCCCTCGAGCCCAGCTGGTGTGGAGCAAGGATTGACGTGCTGCCAGCTTAATGGCTGTGTGAACAGGTAAAAGCTAAAGAGGAGTTTGGGCTGGAGCTAAAATGGTTATGCAGGGGAGACTGCCCCAAAACAGGATGTCCCTTGAGATCTGCTGGATGTCCCTACATCCCAGTGATGTCCAGATCAAATCTAAGGCTGCTGTGCAGATGCTAGGAAGTGTTTGGAACGAATGTTTTGAATCATCTTATGACATGTTGCATCATATCTTCAGGGTTTTTTTAAGCTTTCAATCCCAAAGCCGTATTATTTGTTCTGAGTTTATTTTTTATTATTGTTTCTAACTCTTGGGGTTTTAGAAAACATCTTGAAAGCAGAATCTGATGGCTCCAAGATGAGTGCTCAGTTTCAGAACCTCTCCTCAGTTTGAAGCCAGCCTCACAGGCTTCCCAGGGCAAGAGGACGATGAGGTTTGACTCTGGAGCTTCATACATTTTATTGTCAGTACTCCCCAAATTGCAAAATAAAGTGCAACCCCAGAACCCAGCCTGAACAGAAAGGATGGGATTGCTTAATGTGTAGTGAGAGGCATGTCCATGCAGAACAGGAAATCCATGGAGTGAGCACTTCTTTTTTTGTATTTCTTTCCTTGCATCTTTTAATTTATTAAATATTAATAATTTATTGCATCTGGAAATTGACATTAGGTAGAAGAAATAGAATCAATTTTTAATAAATATGAGCAATAAATAAAACATTTAATAAATTATGAATGGCAGAAGATTACTGAAAGATTAAATAATGATCTTGTATACATACTCAAGCTATGATTTATTTATAGCTTTTTGTAGTGCAGCATTCATGACACTCAGGGAAAGTACAGTTTCACCTGAAAAGTAAACCAGGAGAGAGGGGACCTGCAAGTTTCCATCTTTGTACCTTAATGACTTTCAGATAAATGTCTCATATTGATGACGGAAAGAAAATATCCTCTTTCCCTTGTCCTGGCCCTGGAAACTCTGTGTGCCTCAAACCCCAGTTTTTCCTTCCCACCTGCTGCCAGGCTGAGGCTTTCTGCAGACTAACCCTTGTGATCCTGTTACTCCCTCCTAAAACATATAACATAAAAAAATTTAAAAAAATAAAACCCTTGTGAAAAAGCCAGTGGCAGTCAATTTAGTACCTGTGACTTTGGTTTTTAGCCCTCTAACTACATTGCTTTTTCCAGTACCACCTTTTCATGCTTAGGGGTGCAGGTCGTTGTATCAAACACCTTATCTATCAGACCTGGCTCCCCAGGGGCTAAACTCTGTTTTGAGGCAATAGATTTACTAGGGTTAACCAATATATTTGCAACTAAACTTGTTTCTTACTGCAAAGGTTTGGCTTTCAGCAAAGAGGATGCAAATACACGTCAGTCAATGCTCCTCCCCCCCAAAAGCTTTCTCCTGTACAGAAAAAAAGGTTTTGGTTTCTAAAACGGAAACAATCAGTTTAAAAGTAGGTTTATCTATTTGTTAATGAATATCTGATACAAAATATGGGCAATTTTTTTTGTTTTGTTTTAACATATGTAGGCTGAGTTTTTCAACAGAGACCAAAGGAGTGGGAGTAAAAAATCCCATTGATTTTTTTTTTTTTTCCAGGAATAATTGTGTGTCAAGAAATTGTGCATCCATTTAACAATTTTTTTCAGATTCCATTGCTTAACTGTGTGTCTCTTTCAGTGTCTCACTGTAGTGCTCAGTGGCAAAACAGACTGGAGCAACAGATTGGGACCTGCTTTGGGCCTCCCAGAAAGTGGCCACGTCTGCCTGCAGTCTGGCACCTCGTTTCCTTCCCCTCAGAATTAGCCCAGTAATAAATATAACTACTAATTATATTTTAACCTACATCTTTTTCTTTCTCTTTTTTTTTTTTCCTCATGTATTCCTTCTTAGAGTGTTTATTTGCCAGTGGAAGACTTAAAAGAGGTGTTTTATGCAGTCTTGTGTTTAAGCACCTGGCAATCAGTAATACCACTTTCGTATCTCAGTGGAAAAAAAAAGGCTAAACAATGCAAAGGGCAACTGGTGGCCAAACCTGACCAGCCCGTTTCTAAACGACACCAAGCCACATGTTGCTTTCACATGATGCTGGGGTGAAGAACGGCTCTTTGCCCCCAAGTCTGACCCCCTGCTGCACCCTGATGAAGGCTTAGCTGGAGCAGCATTGCAAACAAGAGACCAGGGACTGATCCCTCTTTACCCAGTCTCACGCACACTTTAATAAGAGTGCGATTTAAAGGCTCTGCATTTCCTGTCAGAGGGGTGGACAGGATTACACCTATAAAATCAGATTATGAGCCTGGATGCAATAATACGTAAGAGGGGGACCTGGGGAATTTGGCCCTGCATCAGAATCTCACCTTGTTGACGATCCTGGGATTGCTCACCAGCTGAAAAGAAATCTCCCCGCAGTCTTTTTTGTTCCCAGCCCATTATTACGATCCTAAAGGAAAACAAACTGATATCAAAGTGTGTTTTTTTGAGAGGCAGGGAGATTATTTCCCAGCCTCTTCAGGTTCCACACTGCTGCTGCCGATGTTACTGAGTACACAGCTCGCTCATGTCAAAATTAAGCAGACGACTGTGCTGAATTTGCAAACAGAGATGGCTAAGACCGTGCAGTCCTGGCCACGTCAACTACAACTTTCTGTTGAAATACAATGTCAGAGTCTCTTAAGGAAGTGGCTAGAAGTGACTGCCCCGTGGTGCACATAAGACAATTTCAGTAATGCTTCTTCTGGGTGAAGGTGAAGAAAGGTGAAGAACAAGTAGGTGCACTGATAGTAATTTTGCCTTTTTCCCTCAGTGCCAGTACCGCTTAGTGCTGATCCATCCCTAGTCAGGACCCAGCATTACAGTGAGTGTCTGATTGACAGAGCAACCATGCTTTACTCAATTCTGCCTATGGTTTTCTTTATGCCCAAAGATTTGGTTTCTGCTCTGTGAGCAAGCACACCGAAACGCAAAGCCTGAGGACCAGCTTCCTGATCTTGAGACAGCCTTTGTCCAAACCTAAATGTGAATTTTATCAATAAGGTTTATTTTTGTTATAGATTAGTCCCAGCTCCTGTGAACAGCTGGAAGGACTAAGCAGCCTCCCAGTGCCCCTCTGGGCTCTGTTTTTTGTGCTTTAATGAAAAGGGAGGTGTAAAGTCTAAGGGAGCTCAGCAGCTTGAGACCACTCCTAATGTTTGTGTAGAAATGGTATTGCATGCTGACTTGATCCTGCATGCTCTGGAGAACCCAGAAGCTGCATCTCCTGGGAAGACTGCTGGCAGTGCCCTCTCCTTCCCCTTCCTAATGCTGTCAGCTGAGAGAGGACAGCGACACGTGTGCTGTGAAACCTGGAAGGGGATAACCTCAACATCTGGAGTTTTCCACTGGTAACAGTGATGTTACTAGGTTGTAAACGTATGTTGCAGATGACATTTAGAGTAGTGATGGCTGCCAAGGAAAGAGGTGTTTAAAACCCCTCTTAATATTTCTGGCTTTTTCCATCTAGACATGAAAGAATTATAGATGCAAAGTGAGATGCAGGGGAAATGATAAACCTGGCATCTCCAAAATGGCCATTTAGATTAACAACTGTATTTTTAAACTCTTGGCAGCACAAAACATCTTCTTACATTATATATGATATAGCATTTAATTCCACAAGATAGCATCTTTTCATAGGAAGTACTACAGTGCAAGAGCTGAAATAATGACATTTGCGAAGACATCACCCTCTTACACTGAAAAAAAGGAGTTAAAAAGGTGCTGTGGGATAGCATAAACAAATGTGTTTATTTGTGCATGTGTAGATTCAGAGAGACACTAGCTATGTGTGAAAGAGCATTTGATAGTTTAAAAGCTGCTTCAAAAATGTGGGGTCAAATATTACCCTCACTTAAGGCAATGGGCTCTTTGACTCGAATGGGACAAGGACTTTGCTGCTGGTATTACTTAGATCCCCAGTGAGAGAGGCAGTTGTGTTTAGTTTTACTTGCCAGCCTTCAGCCATGAGAATACTTGCAAAACCAACCGTTTTTTTTCATTTTTTTTAAATGGAGAGAGACTGGATTATGCTACTGTTGCAACGTGAAAGCAAATTTTCCCTAGGACAGACATTCAGGGACCAATGATAGCAATGTTCCTTGCTGTTCAAAAGATTTATTTTGAGATTAGCAGCTGTGATAACTTTGCAAGGCAGTTCAATTCTTGAAGATCATCTTAGTTTAAAAGTGAAGGTGGTAAATAAAAAATGCAGATGAGTATAGCTTAGGTTAAAGTCTCAGCGAGCATACTGTATGTAGGAAGCTCAAGAAGGATTCAAACTTACAAATTTTGCATGAAAAGGTTGAATTATTCATGCACTGAGTAAATGAGGTTATGATGCCATGGGTGCATCGGCCCTCACATGAGAATTATAATCAATGGTTATTATAAATATTCCTGGATTTGTTCAAGTGTAAGGCAGCTCAGTAGCTTTTTAAAACTTCAGCTTTTGTGATGAGATACTAAAGTTTGCCCTCCTGGAAGCTACCAAATAATCTCAGGAATGATCTGGAAGATTTTCAAAGGTGACTACTAGTTGTGACACGTGGGTATTGAAAGCTTGTCAAGGACAAAGAGTATTTGGAGGGGCTTCCAAACTGTATGGTCCTTGGGTACTGGAAACATCCTGTGGCCTGGCTTGCAGTAGCTGCCTGCTTGCACTCAAGTTGCCTGAGTGGCAACTTTCTCATCTGAAATATCCATGTCCCACCCCAAACTTAGTTTTCTCTCAGGAGTTCAGCCTGGCTTGTGTCATGGTTTCCTCCTCATGATCAGCAGTGCCATGAGAATTGAAGAGCCAGAAAGCAGAGGAAAAGAAGGGAAATAAAGACGGCTGGTACTTTTAGATAGGTTTTAGGGATGGAGGTGGGTGCCAAGGCTGTTGTCGCAGGTGCATAAATTTTTTTCACAAGGAACCCAGATCTTAAGGTTAAAAAAAAGATAATGAGAGATGAGTGAGAGAAGCTACAGTGAGCTCTGTAGCCCATGCTGGACACATCCTCATTTCTGGATCTTCTCCTGAGCAATCTCTGGCCACATAGCTGTGTTCAAGCACTTACTCCAAGGGCTTGCCTACAGGAGGGCAACACATGCGTGTAAGTACACGTTGCTGTTCCCATTTGACGTCACCAAGTCCATTAGATAACATTGTTTCTGCAGTAAACCCATCTCAGCCAGCTGTGACTTAAGGAGCTTTACTCTCCTTTTGCTGTGACTACTGTTTGTGGGTGTGAGCATCTCCATTCCCTGGAAATGTGTGGGAATGGCTGGGCTTAGGCACTTGGTCCAGCACTGCAGGTGTCCGCAGCTGGACTCCAAACTACTGGTGGCATTTATGTGACTGTTCTGCTTTGGGCTTTGCCTAGATCATGGTGGTGATTTCTCCCTGTCACCTTTTTTAAGGTGAAACGTTAGTTAAATATTTCTGTGTGGTGACTGTCAGCTTGTGTTTCTGTTCTGCTTCTGTTTGCAAACACTGATGTGGCCACCATTAAATTATAAAAGAGGCAAGGTTTAGAAATGGAAGGATTTTAATGTGTAAAGAGAAAGGCACTTTGCTGATAATAGTTTTGAAGAGCCTACCACTTGTGTGAGTTACATAGAGAAAAATAAATTGCTACCATAAAATGCAGAAGGCTAAAAGGTGCTTTTAGTCCAGAAAATCAGATTCACATAAAGGAATATTACCCTTTGGTTGTCTGTGCCAAGTCTTTGTCCTCATATTCATTTTACTGAGGGACGAGGCATTAGCTAGTGAACCTGAGCCTGGAGTCTTTGCCAGTCTCATCCATCAACAACAGTAGATACATGATAGGCTGAGACCAGCCCAGAAAAGTCATTTGCAGGCTGAGGACAGGCACCCTGGCACCTGGGCTGGGTTTCAGTCTGGGACTGACAGTAGTGCAGGAGCTTACATGTGCAGGGGCATCTAAGTCCCTGTACAGTCCATGGGAGTCCAGCTGATGTGCATGGTTGAACCTGGAGAGTGATTCAGCTAACAGCTGGAGGGTGTCTATTTTAGGATATACCAGCCCCAGGGGCTGGCTCTCCACAGGCTCTGGTGAGACCTTAAATACCTAGTGCACCTGTAGGACCCTGTCTGTGTATCCTTGATCTCTATCCCATGTCTGGGATGCATACATGTAATTTTTTATTCCCCCTTCCCATCTGTGCTGGAGCTGCGTCCTGCAGCCTGTTTCACTGCATGGAGGAGAAGGCTGCATCCCAACTGCAATGTGCAGTCAGTTTGGTGCTTGAGAATAGCCTTGAGAGACACTGCTGGCAAGATTGCTGCTCCTGGTCGTTGTGAAATGTACACAGGCTCTTCAAGTCTTAAACAGGTCCAGTTGTTGCTCTGGCAAACAACTTTTCCTCCTTTCCCACTTGGGAACAGAGCATCTACTGATGCACACCTTCCAAACCTGCATCTTGAGAAAGCAAAGTGCTGGGCTGCCCGGTCTCATCCCCCACGTGGGAGTGGCACACGAGATGGCATGGACAGGAGGCAGGCTCACTGCTTGGATGTCATGGGCAAGCTTTTCTCCTTTTTGTCTTCAGAGGTGGAGGTCCAAGCACTCTGTGTTTATACAGCTTTCAGCAGAAACTCAGTATGGACAAATGTGTGGATCTCTGCTCTCTTGTCTCACAACAGACTAACTGGTGTAGTTGGGAGAGTGAACTGATGCAAGCAGGAGCTTTGTTCTTTGTCCTACCGCACCTGAGATGCTGTGTGGTCCATTGGGAAGTTGGTATGAATTTTGTCAGTGGCCTTTTGGTGAGTTTTGGACTATTCCCTTTCTCCTGACGCTCACTACTTTGTAAGAGGGTTGCTCTGCAAGTGAAAGAATAACTCATTTTCCATTTTTACCTCTGTTCACGTCTTGGCATTGGCTCGCATTGGTTTTCACTGATATGGGTGGTCTAGTTGCTTCTTTTTCCTTTACTTCTTCTTACCTTTAAGGGAAAACAAAAAGCTGAAATACAAACATCATGACATGTTTTAAATTAAGAGGGAGTTCATAGCTGAGTAAGTCAATAGATGATTACGTATAACAATTCCAACACATAGTTTGCCTCGTGAATTGATTAACACTACCTGTGGGAGGGAGAGAGGGCCAAGGGGAAAGGAAGACAGATGCACAGTCAGGCAGGGATTTGGACAATGGATGAGACAATTCAGGTGAGATCAGGTAATATCAGTCAAAATACTTCCGGAAGCTACAGTTAAGTTTGTGTGATTCATAGCTGATGAAGACAGAGTTGAGAGTGAGGTGCCAACCCACCCTTTTTGCTGATGCACAGATTTGGCTGAAAGCGATACGTGTCTCACGCCTTTCTGTCTATTGCTGTTAAGCACCAGGAGTACCTTCGGCAGAAGCTATCTGGTTTTCTGGCAGTGAATGTACAGCTGGGAAGGATAGAAAGGGACAGGAGTTATGGAACATGTTATTATGAAAAGCTTCTCAAAAACCTTAGATGTCTGCAGGTTATGTGTGAGACCTCATGGTCTTTGTTCTGCTGGAATTGATAAATGATGACCTGAAATGGCTGTACTTCCAACTCCAAAGCTGCTCTCAGTAGTGGTTAAGTTCGCGCTCCAATTATCTGTCTCAGAGGAAGCTGGAGAAATAGCTGTGGGTACAAAACCTCCACCACATAGCCAGTAACAGTGATCACAAGTGGTTAGTAGAATGGGAGAACATCAAAGGCCCTGATGCGAGGACTGAAACTCAGTAGTTGTGCAGGGATCTTCAAAATGCTTCTGAGCTTTTCAGAAGTGCTTCAGAAGACTGGCAGCTTCAACCAGCACGCTATGGTTTTTGGGAGATTCAGAAATCATGATCAACATTGGAAAAATATGAAAGATGCCCCATCTTTAAAGTTATTCATAGTCAGACTGGCAGGGCTAAAGAACTAGGTATCAGAGCAAATTTGTGTGTTAAGCTTTGCATCAGTGTGAGGCTGAAACATCTTTCTTCTTTCGAGCCCTCATCATCACAACGTCCAAATGTCTCTTGGAAGCACTAGTGAATATATCCTCAAAGAAGCACGCTAATCATCTGTTGCAGATGGGGAACTGAGGCAAAAAGACTCAATGATTTAATGAAGGTCATGGAATAGATGTAAACCCTGGAATTATACTTTGGAGTGAATCTCCTGCTTGTCACCACCTCCAGGGACTTGGCTGCCATCAAGGAAACATGTTGGATTGCACAGGCCATGCTTCTTTCACATGGACCAAACCAGGAGTGTGTGTTCCTGCTGCTGTGCGTGTCCAGTCCTCAGGACCCAAACAAAGCTGGGCTGAAGAAAACACACTAAACGTGAATTTGCTCCTCCTAAGTTTGCACTGTTTGCTAATGGAGACAGCCTCAGGGTCCCCTAGCGCCAACTCTGTAAGTGCAAGCTCAGGCTTTGAGGATGAAAGGCAAGTCAGACATAATGAAATCACTGTGAAATACAACAGTTTCCCCTTGACTAATGGCTGGTTTTTGGAAGCACAGTTTGTCCCATGCCTTTGATCTTGCTGAGGGATCACCAGCAAGGAAGTCTCCACACAGAGAGTGGCAGTGCCATTCTTGCCAGAGCATGGGTTTCGTGCTAGCAGCTATGCAGAACTAGCTGATATAGTGAATTTGCTTGAACAGACCTTAAACCACAAAGTACACAAATGAAATTAGAGCATGTTTCCTGGGTAAATGTTGTTTAATCAACATGGAAACCTAAGCTCTGGCAAGTTAATGGGATGCAGAAAGCTGACTTGTTTTGGGTAGCTTGGAGCTGAAGTCAAGAAATCTGGGATTTAGCCATGTTTCAGACAGTGAATATTTGGTCAAAAGAAACCAAACCAAATTCCATTGTTACATTTTTTGAGTATTTTAGCATGTTTCACCCGGATATGATATGTTAGGTACATATATATGATATGATAGATCCCCGACGAAATAAAAATATAGTATTTCACCCATCTACTTGATATTGCTTACCTTGTCTAATTCTTAAGTTTTATTGAATGAATGGTGAATAAAGAAACCTAATTACAAAGGCAGAGTGCACAAGAGCAGAGATGCCCTGTGTTTGGTGGACTGGTGGCATATAGCATCCCTAGCATGGTGCATCTCTTCTTTATAAAGTGTGTGAACAGGGGTGGGGTGGGGGGAGAATAATTAGCTGTCCTTGGGCTGGAGTTGAAATCTTCTGGGAGCAGCAGCTTTACTTGCACTGCTCATCAATTTTTCTCCATTTATAATGGGACTGCGTGATCAGGAAAATGGCTGATGTGCATTTGCTAAGCAGCAGCTGCAAGGAAAAGAAATTGGCTGCCTAGAGCCAAAGTGCCTCTTTCTGCAGCCAAAATGCCAGCGTTAACAAAAGGAACAAGATTTCCAAAGGCAGACTCTGAAATTAAGGCCTCACTGACACCCTTGGCAAGGTTCCTGCTGACTTCAGGAAAACTGAATTTCACCCAAATCTTCTAATACAAATGGGACCTTCTTGAGCAAAGAGTGTTTAATACTGGCTGTGCCTCTGCTGAGTGGACTTTCAGATCATGAGATTATGTTCTTTATTTGTCTGTCAGCAACTGCTGTAATTTGTGTCCACACCTTCAATTCTATTGTGATTTAAGCCTGTCCATGCAGCAGT
Organism: Pandion haliaetus; assembly: GCA_013401275.1. Taxonomy (NCBI): domain Eukaryota; kingdom Metazoa; phylum Chordata; class Aves; order Accipitriformes; family Pandionidae; genus Pandion; species Pandion haliaetus. The sequence goes on along the minus strand of VYZV01012067.1, from coordinate 296,373 downwards.
GTCAAGAGCATTGCTGGGAGAGAAGCCACGGTAAGTAAGTCTGTCTGAAAGGCTCCTCACAGTGCGCTGAAAACATCATGCCCTGTGATACGAAGTGCTGATCTGGTGCGAACATGCTGTGCTTGTTCAAAATTATTCAAGAAATGCTGACAAGCTGATGTTTACACAAGGAGAATGTGTGCTGGATTGGGTATCCTCTGCCCTTTTGTCGCTAGCATGAAGTCAGTGTATAAGCATGATGTCAATGTGAACTCTATCCTGTATGCTGACTGATTTGATGGAGATGCCCTTCCGAGTCCACTTCTGATCAGGGTCAAATCTGAATTACTGGGATGGACCAGCAGTGTCCAGAACTGGTGTCCAAGGATCATGGTGCTGTGGCAATAGCTTATGTGAGCAGGACACTGCTGGCGGCTTCTCTTCTCTTTCTCCTTTTTTCCAATGTTTTCATTCTTTTCTCATGTTTTGCTACCACTAACAACAGTTGCCAACTTAGTCCCCTTAGTATGTTCTCAATTAATTGTCCTCAAGTAATTGTCCTGTTGAATTTATGTGAGAATTTAAAATTAAGACATTAGCATCCTATCAGCCCCTCGGTAGATTACCTGTCAGTGCACAGAGGTGTTATTGCAATCAATTCCAGTGCACAAATAGTTGCATTACCCCTGAACAAATGTGCAAACTGTCTGACTAGAGGAGAGCACAGATGTGATACCCATTTATTTTTGCTTTAATTTTTGCTGCCATTCAAAGCTAGTCTAGTCTGCAGAAACCTGCTGAGTGCAGAGGTGTGCATTACTGTAGGGACATACATTATTACAGGGACTCCAGCATTTGCAGCAGTACCTCTGGAGTTATCTTGCATTACAAACTGTCATTTATACGTGATGAGTAACATATTCCACTGCACCTTTACAAGTGAGGGAGCCTTCCTTTAAATTTTGACAAATGGGTAGGAGGGAAGTACAAAAATACTGACTAGAACTACTTTAAGTCATCCTCAGTTGCAAGATTTATAATAAGGTGACAAGAAAGCACAAAATATTTAGTCAGCTCAGTGCTCATGTCCAAGTACCGCAACATGCTAAAACACTTGGGATCATCCAGTGAGGAGTGGTTAAGCAAAAACCCTACTCTCATCACAGAGTTTGTTTTGTATTTTCATTAATACATAGCCAATGGCTTCTGTGCAGCTTTCAGCAAAAGACCAGATTCCTAGCTGGGTACCGAACTGGAATCACAACACAAGCTATTCTCAAGGTCTCTTGCCAGTCTTCTGCTGCTTTCCCTCTCTCCTCTCCAAGGAGGAAGCCCTGCAGTGGAGCATCACCTTATTCTCTTGCTCTACTCTGTTGACTGAGTTTCAAATGAAACCAGCAAAGCAGATAGTATTATTCCTGAAGGTATCATTTAGATCTCTTCCCTTATGTTCTGTCTTCTCCGTGTTTGCCTCCCATGGATGCTGTGGCATTGCAAGACCCAACCCTGTGAGTGAGCATGTGTGTATGTGAGTAAGGCCACAGTCCTACCAGGATCTGCTGTCACAAGCTGTATTTTGATTGCTTATTGCCATTTGACTCATGGAGAGTTTCTCTGCCATCAGCTATCATCTGGAGCATTGAGGGTGAGTGGGGAGACGTTAAGAGCTTTATCCTCCCTGCTAGGTCTTACAATGCCATCACAGCTCAGATAAAGTGAAAGGAGAATGATAAAGATGCTGCACTGGTAAGGACACTGGCAATAGCCAGAATTTAAATCTCCTTCTCGTTAGATTCAAATTAAGTATTTTGAGATATCCAGATCATTAATTAGTCTTGAAAATATTATGTAAAAGAAAAGCTTAGAAAATTATATTACATGCTTGCAATGGCATTGATATTTGCTTTAAGCTTCTTGAAAATTAGCCTGCATTTTGAGGAGAAATTGTGGAATTGTGCTTATTTTCACTTGAAAAATAGGATCCTTTAAAAACATTGATTGCCTCATTTTCATTCAAAAATGGCTCTCTCTGTGAATGAAAGCCAGTTTTAAATGGAGTGTTCTGAAACATTAGAGTAATTATTGACACGAGAAAATAAATATTCACATATTGAAATGTAAACATGAAAGAGGAGCATTCATTGTTTCCCATGAAATAATTTAGCACGTTGTTGAATGGTAATTGGCTGCACAAGTCAGTGGTGAGACCGCACGCACTGGGATTTATCTTTATAGAATATTTTTTTGAAACCATTAACTCTGTAGCAAATTCTAAAGTGCAGGGTAGGGAGGGAGGGAGAGGGGGTTCATAAAGACAGTGTATACACAGGCTGTATTTTTGCCTCTGTGCAGGAACTCTGGAACATGTGTTCAGTGGGCTGCAAAATCACTCAACAAAAACATGAAATTTCTTCTTACATTTTGGGAAGCGACACTTGTCTCTTTAGTATGAATGTGGAAGCTGTGCTTATTCTACTGAAATTCTACTCTCTAGACCTTTCAAATGCATGAATCATCCACATATGGGGTTTCTGCCTCGGCACAGTGTTTCACTTCATTAATAACTTCATTATCTTTCTAGCACATGGACTTTTTTCAATGTTAAGTAAGTCAGGAGTCATAGTTTTTCTGTTAACCTGTCTGAGGTCTCCACTTGACTTGAGTCATTCACCTGCCTCAGGCTCCTGAGGTGGCACAGACCGAGGACAGAGGGGGTCAGGGGACCTCTGCATGTGGGAAGGGGTTCATTGTAGACCAGCCGGAGCCATCCCTTGCTCAGCTGGAGGTAGCACCAAGGCCATCCTGTAAGGAGGTGCTCCCACAGGTGCACTGCAGGTGGAGAGGGCTTTACCGTTATTAGAAGAGCTTGCACCTTTCCAAACGGCTGGGGCTCTTTGCTCAAAAAAGATTTTTATTTTTGGTTTTTTTTAAAGACGCCCAAGGGTTCAATGGGAATTTTTCCATCTGGTCAAAATACAGCCATTTTGCAGAACTGTGCAAACCTTGATGTAAACTTGTAGAGTGTAGAGCAGGATTTCTGCTAAAGATAAGGTACAGCCCAGTGGTTAGGGATCTCCTTGGACCCAAATTTCTATGCCTTCTTTATCTTGGTGATTTGAATCTAGGTCTTCCATGTCTTAAGCTGATCACCTGAACTGGGTGGCTACTGAGGGGTCAGAGTTGTCTGTCTTTCTCTGTATCTTGCAGAGGTGTACTTTTTAAAAGAAAAAAAGCAAAAAGTCTCTGGCTTGTCCTAATGTGGAAGAGATCTGAATGCTGTTCATTTTCTTTAGAAAGTGGACACCTGCTGACTTTGAGCACTTCAGTCTGGAATTTCATAAAGTCACAGTTCAGCAAAGGAATTAAGCAAACAATCTCATTGAAGTTTTGCTAAATCTGTGGGCTAAAATACACTTGGCCATGGTGCATTCAAAACAATTTTTTAAAACAGCTTTAACACAAAGGTAACTTTGTATCATTTTACATCACTGAACAATTAAATGCCAGGATATTCCACAACTGAACATACAAAGACACTTGTCTCCTAGGAAGGAGATCTGCTGTATACTCACATTCTCCTACTTTGGCAGGACCTCATGGCAAATCTGCTTGTCTGCTCCACAGCCTGATAACCACACTGGCAGTTGCAGCTGAGTCAGCTGGTGCTGGCATACAGCACCCACCAGCATTAGACTTAAGGACATACCTAACAAAAGGCATCAGAAGTCCCAAGTGACTCCACCCCTCCCACAAAGCTTTTGCTTCTCACGAAGCTGGGAAGACAAAACAGAACTAACTTACATACAGATCTCTTTTTTTGCCATCACCTGGCCACAACTTTTTGCATCAAAAATGATAGCCATTCCCTGCCCTTGACTTTCATGAGAGCATTGTACCAAAGGGCTGTCACTCAGAGATGCTAGTGGTGGTGGCCTATCTGCTCTAGCTGGCTCATGTAATCCTCGGTCTCTCAAAACAAGTGCTTAGATACTTAACAGATGGATGCCATGCAATTACTTAGACACAGACACAGCTTCTCGGATGTACTGCACAGCAATGGGAGGATGAGGGTCTAGCAGAAGGCAGTGCTGCCAGCCTGTACTTTCTCAAGTACTTGTTTAACAACAACTGAAGTTGTTTTCTCACTTACAAAGTAAGAATCTGTATGGGTTTGGATAGGCTGGGTTTGGGTAGACTTGAAGGGAAACTTTTCACATGTTTGACATACTGAAACCACTTAAAGCCCCCAGACGTGGGAGAGTTGGCAGGGACCTTACTTTGTTGACACAGTGGATTATATAAGCACTCCGCAGCTTTTCTGTGTGTGCATGGGTGTGTTGTGTATGTGTAGGAGAAGAATAGCGGTGGTCCGGACCAGAGACCATGATGCACAGGCATCCCATAATAACTTCGATACGCTGAACTGTCATGTTAAACTGCATAAGTCGGGGGGGCGGAGGAGGGATGCACAGCTTGATTTTTACCTCCAGCGAAATTCCACTTTGGTGTGTGTGGGTGGACCTGCCAGATAGTTAAATGCAACAGGGTTGAACTTGGTTCCCTCAGTTCCTGGGTGGTATCTCACCAGCTATCTGGTCCTCATGATAACACTTAATAAGAGCAGGATTTACACTAGCAGAACCAGGAAAAAAGCTTCAGAGATTGTCTCTCGTGTCCACATCAGTTGTATTTTAGGTAAGTAAGGGAGGCAATTCCTGTCTGGGTGCACAAACACAAGGCCATGTGCACTCAGCTGGCCATGTGCATGGGCTGGGTCTCTAGGTCCATGGGGAGGCTGATGCATGGTGTATCGGGGTGTCCAGGTCAGGCATGGCACTTGAGCTTGAACTTCTTGACCTCAGTTTCTTTGCAATTAAATTGGGATTTCTACTCATCTATCTCCCAGGATCATTGTGATTAAATGGCTTTGAAGGTGTTTAAAGGATTAAAGCATTTTCAAGGTGGAAATTGCCATGCTGGGTTAATTCTCTGACAAAACTTTGAGGCTTAAGTGTATGAATGATTTGAGAAGTTGCTGGAATGCTCTGAGAAGCAAAACAAAATAACAAGACAGAAGCCTGAAAATTCAAGATGAACATAGCTCTTGGAAAGCACCTTTGATGAAGGCTCTCAGCTCCTCTGTGGCAATGTGAACAAAATCTAAGGGGTGGCCTTGCCTCAATGGGCATGATTGCATGGACTGGTGATGAAGCTCATTCTCACATGACAGTACAACCCGGTAGGGCACCTTTCCTTTGACTCCTGACTACCAGCCAATGGACGTGAATTTAAGACCTGACTTTCAGAGTTGGGGGCAACCACAGATGTGGGTCATGGCAGAAGTGCCACATCCCTAAAACCAGGCCGGTAACAGCTGAGCCCAAAGTACCTGGGCTTGTTGGCCATTGCGTGGGCCTTGGATATGAACCTCTGTGCTCAAAAGGAAGAAGCTGTCCTCTGTTTGGTCACCACAGTGCAGGAGTCAGGAGAGATGCTTTCAGAGCTCCTCCTGGGCAGCCTGGTAACATTGCTTTCCTCTGCACTGAGCCCTGGGCTGGTTTGCATTGCCTGAGTGTCTGTCCATATTGTTCAGCACACAACCCTGGTTCCCTCACAGCTCTGCAAGGGTAAAGCAAGCTGTCCCAGCCTTTGTCACTGCAGCATGACTCCCTTGAAAATTAAATGTATGTTGAGAAAGATAGGAATGACCTGAGATTAATTCATCCTATACTAAAAGAAAGGTCTCAGGCAGTTGATCATATTGCCTGATTTTCTCTCTGCTGTTGCAGAAGGAGTCTAGATGATCATTTTAGGCCAAAGAAAGGACTTTTTAGTCCAGAACTAGCTGAGATGAATCGCCTGAAACGCCTGGCCCTGAATCTGTCTGTTCAGATGGACAAGAGGTAGATGAAGAGTCCTCAACAAGTTTAAGATCTTTTCCAGCACTCTCAGACTATCTTCACATACAGTAGTGGCCCACTGATTAATCTTTTACTTGCATTTATGCTAATCACTTTGTCAGCCCTTGGGTTCAGTGGACCATAGAAAACTGCAGTTGGTTTAAAGACCTTCTACAAGCTTGTGTAGGGGGACTTTTGTTGTATAACTTAACCTTCCCTTTGTAAAAGCATCTATAGCATTTATTCGCAAAAGGAAAATAGTTTGGGAGAAAAAAAATTTTGCATTGCAGGTGTTATTTGTACACAGTTCTCATGGACTTCCTAATTTGAAAAAGCTACCAAAGGCCCTTAGGTTACCCAGAAAGTGTTGTGCAGAGACTGAAGGTATGCAGCTATCCAGGGGACAGACCCCTCATTCAGTGACATTAGATTCCTGAAGAACAGTTTTTAAATCTCCTCTCCTGCTTTGCCCTTGCATACAAGTCAGAGAAACATCAAAGTATTTTGGCCTCCCTGCTGCTGGTCTGTGGAGTAGTTCAGATTCTCTTTGTGACTGTGGTTTTTGTGGACGATGCTGGTTACAAACATTTTTTTGTAACTCTCGCTGATTCCAACTAGCAATAAAATGCTGTCAGCCTGACAGAGACTCTGCTTTGAGTTGATTCGAGAAGATGTAGCTAATGATATGGCCCCTTCAGCTTTCTCTCTCCCTCCTTGTGAAATCGACATTGTGAGAAGCTCAGAATCCAGAAAAACTCCCATAATTCTTCTACACTCAAGAGGTTTGCCGCAGACCTTCACTGGCTTACATACTACACGTCACATGCAGAGGAGATGCTATCCCTCTGCAACTCAGTGTCATCTTAGATTGTGGTTGGTATTGATTATAGTTCACATTGTGTTCTACTTTAATAATCCTCTTTCTTCAGGATCTTGTGATTGTACAATAGCAGAGTTTATCCAGTCCTCTTTTTCAGCACAGAACAGGGATTTTCTTGTCATATTACACTGTGCTCAAGAGAGCTGAGCAAAGGGATCTAATCTCCATAATATTAATTTGTCCGCACATTGAGGAAACAAAAGCAGCAATAAATCTGCACATGTTTGAGTTTTTGTTTGGTTTTGGGTTTTTTTGTTCGGCAATCCCAATGATTTATGTAAGGAGTTCCTGGGCGGGGGGGGGAGAGGCAGCCAGTGAACTCAAGTTAACAGTGAATCATAATATATTTAGCAAGGGGTAATGCAAATGCTGGAAAAATAGAGGAGGCAGCAAGACAGAGAAAAGTGTTTTCTCTGATAGGAAGGCTATTAAACATTTAGCTCAAGAGAGAAGACAGTATGTGTGCAGCTTCCCTGGCCTTTCCTTTAGAAGGAGAAGCCCTGGAAGATTAAGGGTAAGAGAAAAGGGGGGGTGTAAGGAGGATGCTAAGGGCTTGGAAAGGGAGTATACCTGGCTGAGGTCTGGAAAGCAAACTGATTGCAGATGTGTGCCCTAGAAAGAAAGACCTGAGAACAAAGCACCCCTCCCTACCTGATACAAAGCCCTTTGTTTTCCAGACCTTTTCTGTCAAGGAAAATTGCTACTACTGATTCCTCATACAAACCTCTCGTAACTCACTGGAGGGGAAGGTAGGTGACAGCTGCTGCCTGGGTGGATGCCAGCAATTGAATCAGGGGCCGCCGGAGCTGAAAGTATCCGTGCTTAGAGCTTGTGCTAATTGTGTTTTTCTGTCTCATTCCCTCTGGTACAGACGAGGCTAGACACACACCCCAACCTGAGCACTGCTTTACTGGTGCTCAGCGCATGTCCTCCTTCCCAGAGCCAGTGTGAATCCAAGGACACACTGCAGCTTGTGCTGTGGTCAAGGGCATCAAAGGGTGCTGCTGTGGGGGTTGGCAGCCATGCTGTCCTTCCCACAGGATCTCTGGGCACAAGCAGGCATTCACTGGCCCCACAGGATCCCCTGGTGTCCTTTCCCTTCCACCCGCAGATGTGTCACCCACTCTGCTGTCCCCCCCACCCACTCCACTGTGTATCCTGTGAACAGGACAGCCCATCCATGGTGAGGAGAGCAGTGTTTTGTGTAATGGGAAAAGGTCTTGATTGTTTTGTCTTATTTAAATTTTATGTAGATAGTTGTATGTACTTTTTTTTTCTATTAAGGGAGGTATATTTTCATATATATGACCTTTGTCATATCTAAACCCCCCTGCTGTACAAGTGAAGGATGGTGGATCCAGAGGGTCCTGAAGAGCAAGAACAGCCCAGGATCAATGGCATCCTCTTAGCTAGAGTACCTGGGAGTAATGTAGGAGTAACCCAGCACTGGCACCAAGCCTCTTATTTGGAGCATGGTGTAAATGTCTCTACTCTCCAGAGTCAGTGCTGTGCAAAAAAGCTCTCCTGAGCATGCAGGTGGCCTGATCCTGCACCCCTTAGCCAGTCTGTTGGGTGTTCATGGTACCCAGTGGTGGATGTGCATGAGGAAAGCCAGCAGCAAAGCTCAGATCTCAGTGTCTCAGTGGAGCGGTCACCACTCACTTTTTGGAACATCCCGTGGGTATCATGGACATACAGGTGCACATATGCTTTTCTGGGGTGGGAAACTACATGTCCCTAAAGGAAATGCCAGTGCCTCTGGGGTAGCTGCTGTATCTCACAAGGAATGAGAGGGTTAACCGGCCAGGGACTCATTTCCAAGGGGCCAGAGGTTGAGAATAAGCTACTGAAAAGAGTTGAAAATGAGGCTTAATGTGGTTGTGGATGCTGTGATTAATAATGCAAAAGAGAGATGGATCTGAGACATCTGAAAGAAATCTACCGAGACAGGCTCATGGCTTTGTGAACAGAGGCAGGTCATCAGACATCGCTGCTGCAAGTCTGTGTGCTAAAACCACTGCCCCATCTTTTCACTTCAGGCTGGCCACAAAGGGCTCAACAAGAACTGGCTCCACAGCCCACAGTGTGTAAAACTAGCACGATGAGAAATCATGGAGTGTGGTGGTAGGAAATCCCCTGGCCCAGCTCTCCTACCCGTGCAGACTTGTTTTAGAGTGCCCCAGTGTCATCTGTAAGCCCAGACATGCCTGCTGAAGCGATGAGGTTCTCTGGGGATGCCTGCAAGGAGGTAGGGTTAGTGGTCTGGCCAGGAGCCCCTCAGGATGCCTCTCCTGCAGAACAGTGCAGCCGTGGTATGGGGTCCCACATCACTCCTTCTCACGCCAGAGATACTGAAGTGACATGCTGCTGGCCTAATCCTCTTGGCCTCCATCAAGAACCAGCAGATAAACCTGAGGGAAGGTGTAGGAGGTATCTCTGATTTGGGAGGACTGTCTGCCTGCCCTTTTAAAGACATTTCTGATTTGCTCAGTCTGGAGCAACTGTGCTCCTAATTCAATAGCCGTACCAAACTTTATTCTGTGTGCCACTAGCAAGATGCCTTTCTCTTGGCTGCCTTGCTCAGCACAGCAGATCATCCTGCCAGGAACATGGCCTGAAATTTTGCCTGGATTTTCTTTAACAAGAAAATAAAAAAAACATGTCATTACTTCAACATTACTCTAAATAATTCTCTTTCTGTCCTGCATGTATATATCCTACATATACTTGCATTTTGCCATTTTTCTAGCATGACTTGCCAGCCCAGTATCTCGCTTTTATACTCATTGCTCTGCAGATGTTGTCAGTCCATTGCCGATGCTTTTCTCTGGTTTCTCTCCTGTACCCAAGACCAAACATGGTGCTCTGTATAGAGGGGTCTCTAACACGGCTGTATAGGGAGAGGATGGCACTGGTATCTCCTGAGAGCTTAGCCCAAGCAGAGGGGAGCTGCAGAGGGAGCTTTTATTGGTGCCATTTGGCTCCACAAAGTCCTATCATATTGCCAATCCATCCCCATTGATTTTGTTTGTCCTTTTTTCTGCCCTGATGCTTTTTGGGTGCTTCCTCCTGATCAAACCTCTGCATTTGTGTTTACTTTTCTCTCTTCCACATGGTTGCAACTCACGTCTCCCCAAAGCTGCCCTGTTCGAGGTCTCCCTTGGCCCTGGTATTGTCACAACAGAGAGCTATTAGTGCAGCCTGTCTATCTGCAGAGCAGTGAATACCCCACAGAATGCAAATGGTTCAAAAACTTCTTATTTGTTCTTTGATGATCTTCTGTGTCTTTCATGCAGGGTTCTTCATTTCCTCAGTTTCTGCACTTCTTTACTCAGTTTTTTCTTGTTGAAAATGTTGTGGCCTTTTTAAAGTTCCAAAGACCTCAGCTGCTTTGAGTGACTTGCAATTTCATATCTGCCCCAATTATTAATGGTTTTCTTATTCTATTATGTCTGCTCCCTTGATTTGTTTAAAAACTTCTTCATGTCCTCTTGAAATGCTTTGCTGCTGTGTAATGCTGATACCTATCAGACTAGTGTAAATAGACTAAACCTGAATTTAAAGAAACAATTAATCTGAGATTACAGTAAAAGCAGAATTTGCCCTCTTCAGCTGACGCTGACATTGAAGAGACCATTTGGATAAAAGCTGAGGAGACTTAGCTGTATCAGGCACTCTTAATATTCCTACACAGCTGAACAGATCAGCACTGACATGGATCAGAAGGCAGAAGAGAGTGGCAGCTTTGAGGAGCTGTTTTAATTACTCAGGGATTACACAGCTGTGCTAAAATAATGGGGGAAGCATGTCCACAGAAATAAGAGTGAATTGCTTTCAGTATTGCTTGTTCAGAAGTCAGATATTCGGCGTCTTTTTCTTTGGCTTTAGAATGGAAAAAGTGCTATTTGAAGGAGACATCACCGCAGCAAAGCCAAGCCTGATTAACCAAGAAAGGGCCATCTGACATTTATTTTTATATCTCTTACAATGAGCCCCTGATGTCTTTCTGGAGAGCTGACCTATGGAAATGCATGTTTGACTCACTGTCTCTTATTATGTCTCCTCTCTCTCTGCTGTTACAACCAGCAACAATTCCATCGGGCACCATGCTGGACCCTAACCAAGCCTCTCAACTTGTTTGGGTGGGCCCTGAGCTCTGGATAGTGCACAGCAGGATGTGGACCCCAGCTCTCCAGGGACTACCAGAGGTCTCTTGTTCAGACCATGGCAATGCCCAGGGACCAGCCCAGTGCTGGCTGGGGTTTGCATCATTGACACTTCATGGGGGACATCCCATGCCACCTCCCCAGTGGAGTGGCAGGACTCTTCTGAGCAGAAGGAGCTGGGGGTAGATTGACGAGTTGGTTAAATACAGCCACAAGAGAAGGGCAAGTCTGCTTGCAGGGACAGGCTGTGGTGAGTGCAGGGCAGCACATCTGCTGGGGTCAGCAAAGTATTGCCAGTTGTATCAGCTGATGGCTTGGCCTGGAGGATGCACGGTGGCATGTCATGAAGAAGCAAGACAGAGCAGCCCACATCAGCTCCACATGTCTGGGTTTGGGCAGCCTTCAGTACCACAGCAAGTTTGTTCAGGGCTTGCCAATACCTCCACACAGTACTGCAGTTTTCAGACTGCCCATATGGCCTGTTGTCAAGAGTCAAAGGGGTGTCAGCTCCAAAGGGCAGAAATCTTCTGAAAATGAGAATGGATGGAGATGGAGGCCCAAGACACAAGCTTGGAGCAATGTTTCAAAAAAAATCAGATCCTGCACTGAAGGGTAAGCATTTGCAAGGCTAACTGGGCAGGGGAGTAGCTAAACTGGTTGGGGTATTTCTTTATTGAGCAGAGTAAGTCCCAGCTGTCTTTGCAGATCAAGACCATAGATCAAAGCATGTGAGTAGCTTCAGGGATATCAATAGGTCAAGGGTTTGCTTAAAATACTTCCTCAGTATATCCTGTCTCTCCATAGTGAGGGTTAAGATGACTGACAACTGCTGTTTCACCTGGGTATTAAACCTCAGTAAGACTAGGAATTCAACCACAAGGTTCATCCCAGTGAGATTTTTTAAGTTTGGATGATAGTTTTCCATGTGCAAACAAAACTGATTTTTTTGACAAGAACTCACTAAAATCTCACATCTTGATATTTCCAGAAACTCTTACCATCACCACTCTTCACTGTTACTTTCTGTAACATGCAGTCCTGCCTCTGCCACTTTCCAACATCTTATGCTGAAACCAGCTCAGAACAGGTAGTGGCACATGCCCACCTCTCTGTATAGGATCATTGCTTGCAATTAGTGTTGTGTCATTTATGTCCAAGCTGTTGCATCAGGCACAGCACAGCAAAATGGCAGTGTTGGCTCATATATGGCAGCAGATTAAACTGGGACAACTGGAGTGGGTCCTGCTTGTGCCCTGGAGGTCATCACAAGGACACCTGGATGGGATGTTGTACTGGTTTTGGCTGGGATAGAGTTAATTTTCTTCATAGTAGCTAATATGAGGCTTTGTTTTGGATTTGTGCTGGAAACAGTGTTGATAATTCCAGGATGTTTTCCTTACTGCTGAACAGTGCTCACACAGAGCCAAGGCCTTTTCTGCTCCTCACCCCACCCCACCAGCGAGGAGGCTCTGGGGTGCACAAGGAGCTGGGAGGGGACGCAGCCGGGACAGCTGACCCCGACTGACCCAAGGGATATTCCAGACCACATGATGTCATGCTCAGCATATAAAGCTGGGGGAAGAAGGAGGAAAGGGGGGACATTTGGAGTGATGGCATTTGTCTTCCCAAGTAACTGTTACGATGGAACCCTGTTTTCCTGGAGATGGCTGAACACCTGCCTGCTGATAGGAAGTGGTGAATGAATTCCTTGTTTTGCTTTGCTTGCGTGCATGGCTTTTGCTTTACCTGTTAAACTGTCTTTATTTCAACCCACAAGTTTTCTGACTTTTACCCTTCCGATTCTCTCCCCCATCCCACTGAGGGGGAAGTGAGTGAGCGACTGGGTGGTGCTTAGCTGCCAGCTGGGGTTAAACCAGGACAGATGTTCAGCAGCTCCTGAATGGCTGCAGCCGACAGCAAGCTGAAGTAACCCCACACCCACCTTGGTTTATTTTTGTGCGTTGTGTTGACCTTGCTGTGGGACTCAGACTGTGGTGGAAGAAAATGTGCCCACCTTCCCTGCTTAATCAGTAGCCATGTGTAGGTCAACATCTGGAACAAGTTCCTTTGACCTTGGCCAGGATCTTTCTGTATGTTGCTCTGCCTTCCCCTCCAAAGAGAGTCATATCCCCGTTATATTATTTCTTGCTGTGAAGTGGTTTGAGATTCATCAGCGAACAGGCAGTGTATGAAAATACTGCCTTGTGTGGGATTGTCAGCTCTCTTGAGGACATCACCTTTATCACTGTGGTAAATCTGAACTGACAGCCTGAAATGGGCTTCACTGCCATCCTGAGGAGGGGACTTCCAAGCAGACAAGTTCAGCTCAAACTTAAAATACAGCTGTGGAGGTTATAGGAAATGAATGCTTTTTATGAAAACCATGAACATTCCTTACTGATTTCAGTGCTGCGATCTTTTAGGACAGGAAGATTAATCTCATTTCTGGGACCGGGAGATAAGAGCTAGATGTTATTCCCAGTGGGCATGGATGAAATATCAAGAGCTGTCAACAGCTGAACAGAGTTATCTCGGAGAAATGATGGAAGACCTGTGGTCAGATACAGGCTTTTAATGATGGGCAGCCAAGTCAAACAGACAGAGTGATATGAACTCAGCTACATGCTGCTGAGATGACTACAATCCTGCTGGAGACCTAAGAGACATGAGGGACGCTGCTGGTATGACCTTGTGTGCATATTTTCCTTTCCTATTCTAACACAAGAACCCCAAAATACTCTATTCCACTTGAAAGCTGCCTTGTTTCAGAAGTCTGCCTAGTGTCTTTGCAAGCATCTTTTGGTTGTGCATGAATAAAGTCTCTAGCAAGAAAGCCAGTGTTAAGTGAGAGCAAAACAATGCCGAAGATAATCTCTTCCTTTAAAAAAGGGGACCTAGTATTAACAGGAGACCATAGACAGAGCACGAGGAAGTTAGGTTGAGAGTTCATGGCAATACTAAATACCTTTCAGTGCACGAGTTATTTTTTACAGGGGAGACCAGTAGCTCTGATCAGTGTTAAGAGCCTGTTACCCTACAGCAGATACAGAACAAACAAAGACAATGTGGAGCCAGCCCTCAGAAATGACTGTTTATTCTGATACAGTGAGAAGTTTATACATAGCCTGTGAACCTGCAGTTAATCAAATCCCACAAATTATACACACATGTACACACACTCATGCAGCTATGCTTGCATCTTTCATAAAATGTGATTGTTGTTAAAGAAAAGAATTAGTGTAAGGATTTGTATTGTTGGAGGGTACCACTGTAAGCTGAATCTCTATCTCCTCTGGGAGCAGACTTCCAGTAACTGTGTTTTAAGGATTAATATTTAACACTTCAGATATCAGAAGGAAAGACCCTGACTCAGCTGAAGACTATATACCTTAATAGAATGACACTTACAGAAATGTCACAAATACAAAGTTTTGTGATCAAACCTACTCCTGCAACTAATTGCAAATTGCCAGCATCTCTCTTTCATCTTTCGAGGGAGAGCAAGATGACACAACCACTTTTACAGCCTTCTCCATTCACAACAGCTTCATTCTTTTTATCTGCAGTCTTCTGTGGGTATGGAGCCCCAAACCCACATGTGTCTCTGACCCAAATCCATCAAATCCACCCATGGGCAGTGCAAATGGTGAATACTTCCCGATGGCATCATCTCCCGACAGCAGGAAGCCTGTCGCTGGGCAGATGGAGATGATGTACAGCAGCTCCGAGGCACAGGACAGGTTGCACGTTGGGCAAACAAATGCCTGGTCTGGTGCAGGGCAGGATTGTTCAATTTTCTCAATTGTCCTGCTAACACAAGCCAGTCTTCAGAGCGGGGAACCTGAACGAGAGCCCAGAGCAGCTTCTGACATAGTCATGCTTTATGCTCTGCCATATCTTTCCTGGCAAGGTGCCCTGTGCCTTGGCGAGGGTTGCTGGAAAGCCTGCATTGCTTTGCTCGTCAGGCCTCAGTCTGCCGGTGGGGGCTATCAATCAGCAGTGAGTCTCATTTCTGTGCTGCAGAGAGCCAGAGCTGTCACTGAGGTTGATGTATTTGGGTTTCCTTTGCTGGTGACAGGCGGGCACGCGGCAGAATGCTGTGCCTGCTCCAGTGCTCCCATCGTTGCCTGCCTCAGCTCTCAGGTGTGCCACCAGACTGGCAGGAGCCCAGCTTCTGCACAGAGTTATGAGCAAAAAGAAGGAGCCTCCCATTCCTGGGCAGTCAGAGATGGACGAAAGTGTTCATTGAGACTGGGACATCTGCAGGTCCAGCACCAGCCCAAGGCTCTGAGCCTTTGGTGACCTGAGAGTCTTGGTACTATTGTGGTTAGAAAGCCCCAGGTCAACTGGTAGAGTTGTGCTAATCACCACCTTTCAAGATCCATCTGGCTGAATCAGACTGCAGTGCTCACTGTTGTTCTGGTGGTCTCCCACAGGCATGAAATATCTCAGTGATGCTCTGGACTTCCACTCTTGACAGTTAGATGCAGCATTAAGTTTTCAGAAGCATCTATTATAGATTTCCACTAGGAAATTAAACATGTATTAAACTGTCTTCAGGCATTGAGATCAACTGGCGCACACACACTGTCAAAATTCAGCCTCCAAAATAAGAAGGCTGTATCCAGAGTACCTACTGGAAGCAGACTCTGGTCTGTGCTGACAACTGCTCTGTGCTTTGGAAGGGTTTTGGTGAGTGTTAAAGTGTTTGCACAGGCTGCAGCTATGCCAGGGCTCTTCTAACAGTTTGAGAGTACAGACTATTGACTTCCAGTGTCTGCCTGTGTTGCTTGATTTATTAGTATAGAAGCTGTCTGTGTGAATTTAGAGCCTGAATCCAGTTTAAAAACCTGGATTATGCCAGCCTTTCTTAAAGCATTACCCTTTATGAGTGTCCCAGTCATAAGTACCGAACTCAGAAATTGGTACTGGGACAGAGCTTGTGGAGACACCTCTCATGGAGGAGTAACAAAAGGGAAATCTGTCTTGTGCTGAATGTACCTATTTCCTGCCAGGCATGTGTTTGGCTGTGAAAGGTCCTGGTATGAGCAACGGGAGTTGCCTGGTAAATCTGTTGTAGTTCAGAAGCTACAGATATGTTTCTTGCAGATATTTATGTCCTTATTGCAGCCACTACTGAGCAGGTGAAAGCAGAGTTTCTGTGTTCACCAAACAAATGCTCCTTTGAAAAACTACCCCAGAGTATTGTAGATACATAAACATGAAAATGTGTCTGTCTTATTCTTAGTTCAGGAATACTCGGCATTGAGGTTGGGGGTTTGGTCCATACCCTCAGTGGCACCACCAGAACTGGAAGAAAACATTCAGTAAAGCAAGCTACAGAGTTCTGACTTGTTAAGTTGTTCAGTAAAGGCTAATTTGTTTGTGTGAAAAATTTTCACCTAATGCTTATATTTGTCAGCCAGCTCCACTCTTCAAGGACTTGGTTCTTTAAGAACCCCAAATTGATCAGTTACCCATCTAAAGAGGATTTAAATTCCATATTGGCTCTTTTACTCAAATGACACAAGGCCATTACATTGTTAGCATTATTATTACATCCCTGGATAGCAAGGCCTCCAAGTGAAGCAACGGAACAGTGATCACATTTCTAAGAAAATTTGTTCCTACAAACTCCTGCTGATTTAAAGCCACCTGCAATAGTTAGGGATCCAGACTGGCTGAGTTAAATTGCTACACCTAACTGAGAACACACAAACTTCCAGCAGACAGTTACATTTATATTTTATATATAATATTGTCCCTTGACTTCTATTTATTTTAACTCACTGCAGGTTAGTTGCCATAGGATACATATCTATGATGGGCCTGAGTTCAGAGGACAAAAGTGGACCCAGAGTGTTGTAGGATGTCGCAGTGTTTTGTCAGCAGGCAAATCTTTCAGCACAGACATTGTACATTAATAGGGTGGAATGTTTTGCTGCAGCCTGTGCATTTCTGATGAGCTAGAGAGCTAAATTGTCACTAAATGTGGTCATAAATGATCCCATGACATTTTCACAAATGCCCTTAGTTAATGCAGCTTTCTGCTCAAGTTCCAGCCCATGAATCCTAGCCTGCCATCTTCAGCACTTGCAATGGCAGGTATAGAGACTATTCAGTCACTGCTCTCACTTGCTATGTAGGGTTATCAGTTCTGTTAAATCACCACTTAATGTTTTGAAGTGCACGTTCAAGCCAACTGCAGCTGCATAATCCCTGCACAGGCTTCACCACTCATCTTTACTAATGCCCCGGGCTTTTACAAGATGAATTTTTCCTTTTCAAGCCATTGCTGAAAATGAGTTGAGCATCTGTGGCCTGGGCATGTGGATGACACCCTAAAATTCATTTTCCCATGTGACCTTTTTGGACTGGAACACAACTTGCTGGAATGAAAAATTAATGCATGGCTGAACCTCCAGCAAATTTTCTGTAACACCAAAGTATATTATTGAGTTGGTTTTCTTGACCTCTTTTCAAAAGTAAGTTTCAGAAAAGCATGACACTGTGACAGTGTAATTTTCTTTTTGTCACATCAAGCCTGTGACTGAATTGTGTTGCTTTTATCTGTTGCTCTTGTTTTCCCTGATATTTTACTCCTGGGCTCTTTGGGGAAACGGGGCTAGGAATAGAAGTTGCAGTTTGCAAAGACAAAAGCTTGGAAGCAAAGCCTGAGAACATGGCTGAACTTTCGACTCAATATTGCATCCTGAGGCTTACAGATTTATTGGTTATATCTGCTAAGGCCAATCTGACCTGCGAGGCCAATACATTACTGTGCTGCCGTCACCACTTTTTCACTCAATTGTAAAGACACCCCGTTGCCATCATTGACTTTTAGCCAGTTTCCCCCTTTTTTTGAATCCCCAAGCCCTTATGGTCTTATTTATCCCTTTCTGATAGGTAGAGTGGGAGAGAGATGAAGAAAAATATATTCCAGAATAGTGTACAGTAGGTGTCCCACGATGAATCATCCTTCCTGCCTATCTACCTCTCCTAAAGTGAGTCATTAGAAGAAGAACACAAACCCTCTTAAGGGTTAGGCTTTTCTTAGTAAGACAATCATTCGCTGTATTCTCATGTATAAGAAGATCCATTCTAGTTAAGGTATTATTGTGCCAACATGAAATAATTGCTGAGATATTTTAAGTATTCGTCTAGTGCAAATATAAGGAGGATCCATAATGCTGGTGCTCTGTGAAAAAGGAGGCTTATGGTTTAGTAAAGTACCATCAATTTATTCAGTAGTCCAGGCTTCAGTTGGTTGCTTATTTATTTGTTAAGAAGCTAAACTGTTCTGCTTTTTCCTTAGTTGCACAAAGAATAGTGGGAAGTAGCAGGTGGCCAGCTCTTCCTCAAGAGCCCACAGAGGCTTCAAGCCAGAGATGGCTTCTGGCAATACTGAGAGCTTCCCAATATCATTTGTGTCCAAATACAAAGGCAGAGGGTATCATTCCTGTCTCTGAGTGCCAGCATCACTTGTACTTTTGTATCGTTTCCCTTGCTACTCAGAAAAATCAAGAGCCACACTCAAGTCCTCTGAGAGCCTGGCTGAGCCACCACAGTTGGTAGGGCAGTGAAGCCTTAAGTCCAATGAGCCGTTTTAGAAGCAGGACTGCCAGACCATTACATAGTCAATGGAGAGAAGGTATCATGGTGCTTACACTGGGCACCCATAGCTGAAGGCTTGAATGTGGCCCATGTTAAACATTTGCTCACACCTTCTTTGCTTCCTTCTTTTAGTGTCTCTTGTGGAAGTCAATGATCCTTATGCCTCCTTTATAATGTGATCATTAATAAACCCTATCTTGAAAACTGTTTGAGCAGGGGAATGCTTACATTGCAAAGAGCATCAACTGTGAGTAAAAAAAGAATTGGGAAATAACTGTGAGAAAAGGAAGAACTGACATTTGCAGGTGTAGAACTGCACGGTGGCACCTTTAGAAGTCTGTGTCTTGCCTGCCTTCCTTTCTCTAGCTGCTACAGTAATCAGAAGATAAATCCATATTCATAAAAACACCATAGTGTCATGTGCAATGAATTCATTAAAGTGAAATTACATTCTCTTGAAGGAGCTCAGACAAGAAATGAGAATTCTTAATGAGCTGAACCCTTTCAATCCGCTATCCTCAGCCATGGTGGCACGAGCATCGCGCCATGGCTGCCAGAGATCATGACTGCACAAATGATCTAGCAAGGCTGGAGATCTGGGTTAAATTAATCTTTAAGACGTAAACTTGTAATTCCATCAACAACCTTCTATTTAACTTTGTTCTCCCACAAAGTAGAACTGAAATGCCCAGCTGAATGGCAGAGCTCATCTGCAGCAAATGCACGATGATGGCATTCTCTAACAAATAAGTCAAGTGGGAAGCTTTTGGTGTTCTGTTTGTTGAGCTTTTGGGGACAAAGGTATTTGATGCATCCTAAAATTGTTCTAGCTCTTCACATTTCTTTAAGATAATCTAACTGAGCACTAAAGAAAACTGTGTGACATTTATTTTTTTGTCAAGTTGCTGCAGTAATACTGCATGCTACTGCAGCAGGCAGTGAGGGGAATATTAAAATGTTTTGCCATGCTTCCCCAAATATTTCTAAATCCCAGAGGTATTGTCAGCTTTTGGCACAGGAGAGGTAGGCACCAAAAGCCGTGGACTTTCCACCTACTATGGTAGAGCCCTGGAAAAGAAGGCTGAGGGTTGGGGACAACACCTGTGGAGCAGCAGATATGGGTCAAGGTTAACCTCCCTGTGATCAATCCCCAGCTGTACCATTCCTGTTTGCAGCATGAGCCAGATTGTAACTCTTCCAGGACACTTTTATTCCACATCCACCTTTGCTGGCCTTTCTAAGTTCCTCTTCCTACAGAGGGAATAGTGCATTCTCCTGCTTACTGTCTCTTCCCTAGGGCAGCAGAGTTCAGTTTTGCCTGCTCTCACAAGGAGCTGTGAGTTGGTCCTGGCCAAGAGCCTGCTTTGCATTTACACTGCGGCCCTGCTACATTTGCTTGGCTTGCACACTCGTGTGACCTGCAACAGCAGAGCAGTACCAGTGAGCATCCTGGTTAGTAAGAACCATCTTTTAGAACTATATCAACATTTTTCAAGGTTTGAAATTTCAAATTTTCAAAATTTTCGCTTGCAGAATGTCACGGTTTCAGTTTCAGCCCAGCCAGTAACAAAGTACCACGAAGCCGCTCGCTCACTCCCCACCTCCTCCACAGGCCACAGTGGGATGAGGAGAAAATACCAAGGCAGGCTCGTGGGTCGAGACAAGGACTGGGAGGGATCACTCCCCACTTATGGTCATGGGCAAAAGACAGGCTCGACTTGGGGAAGAAACAAAATCAATTTAATTTACTACAAGTCAAATCAAAACAAGGGTATTAGGAAGGGAAACCAAACATCAGAACACCTCCCCCCACCCCTCCCGCCTTCCCAGCTCAACTCCATTCCCGGTTCTTTCTACCTCCTCCCCCCCGGCGGCGCAGGGGAACAGGGGATGGGGGTTGAGTCAGCTCGCCACACATCGTCTTTGTTGTTCCTTTCCTCAGGGGGAAGATTCCTCACTCGTTCCCTGCTCCACCGTGGGGTCCCTCCCACGGGAGACAGTCCTTCAC